>NJRL01000167.1:495975-507500 GCA_003063815.1 Aphaenogaster rudis
GAGAGAGAGAGAGAGAGAGAGAGAGAGAGAGAGAGAGAGAGAGAGAGAGAGGAGAGAGGAGAGAGAGAGAATATAAAGGCAGCAAGGCAAGGAGCGAAAGAATTTATCGACTCGAGGAATTGTCCTGATTTCCCTCTCCTACGAGATTGCCCCAACTGCACACCTTTTCACCGATTGACAAGACCAACCCTTCTCTTTCCCTGCTCTGGCTTTCCCTCCTTCTGTCCTCACATTCGATCCCCCCATTTCGAGTGCTCTCAATGCGCTCGTCCCTTCCTCGTTGCCTCAAAATTGGACGACACGAGAAAATTCACCGTTCCCCTCGTGCGTTTCCATTCTTTTTCACGGTCACCTTGTTCACCGATCCTCTTGCCTCTCTGTCCTCCGGTTTTGCTCTTAGCAGCAGACCAAAGAAGGCTCGCCGTCCGAAATTTGAGACGCGCGCAGAACCGGCGATATTGTTTCACATTGCGCGAGTTCACGCTCCCCCTCGGGATGTAACTTATGAAAAGCGTCGCAATCCTCCCCCGCGCGCGTAAAACGTTTATTAAGTCTCTGCGAAATGAACTCGAGAGACGCTTACGGATCTTACGACGTACGTGCGTATATACGGGGTATTCCGAAAGAATTCCGGAGACTCCGAATTCCGCGAGGACGTGTCCCGCTGAGAGCGTGGATGAAAACGTGTTACATAAAGCAGTAATACCGCGCGGAGTTAGAACAGCTAATTTAATTCCGCCGCTCGGAAGTGAACCAAGGAAATGTCACGAGTTCAGAGTGTGTCCCACAACGTGCAAACCGCGCAGTGACATTGACTGATCTAGTTTCAAGGTATTAATACACCTTTAAGAAACCTATTTTCCCATGGTAACAATCTCTCTCTTCAGGCTTTCGAATCATAGGAAATATTTGATAAATTAAAGTTGTTTTACATAAAAATCTGGAAATAAATGCTGGATATTCCTAGATTATATCCTACGTATACTCTTCCGTTTAATTTATATGTATATTTATATATAAATTATATATTCTATTCACAGTTCTAAATCTCCACCCCAAAAGAACTTTATACGAATTGATATGATGTTCTCTTTCGACACAGTTTGTTACTATATATCTATCATGCAGTCAAATTCCTATTGTGCTCTATAGTGAACACGCCGTGCACGTAACAGCGGCGACAGCAGCAGGCAGCAGCTGCTGTTGCTGCATGGCTCTGAGACGATGCCTGCGACTCTACGGCACCGCTTCAGGAAAGTTTCAGGCACCGGTGACGCACGGTCGTGGCAAAAGTTATCGAGCAATTTGCCTTCCACGGCGAGACGTCCGCGCGAGCGAAGCTGGAAAGAATCGGAGAATAGCGAGAGAGGACACAAGAGTCTGACTGAATCGCCATCGTAGTCGTATTCGTAGTCGTCGTCGTCGTTGTCGTCATTCGAAAGCGAAACGACGCTGGCCGGTTGGTACCGGTTCCTAACGCACGTGTACCGAGTTCCGAGAATTTCCATCGAAATGTTGGCTTCTGGTACCCTTTGAATTTTAAACGACGAGCAATTCACGACCTCCGTATCGGTCAACCTGCCGAAGCTTTATTGACTCCGTAATGTTAAAACTTGATCCCGATTGAGCAATGGAGGATCGGCCCTTCCGATGCCTCTCCCTTTGCAGATTCCGATCGATGAGCGAGAAATGTTGCTTCGTCTCTTTAATTTTCTCTTTTCGTTCTATTTTGATTTGAAGATCGAACTCGAATTCAAATAATTCAATTCAAGCGATTAATTCAGTACTATTAAAAACATAACGCTTACAAAGTTTCGGAAGTCGAACATTTAGATATCTACGTCCTTTATCCTAAAATAATATCTTTTCTTTATAAACTTTTCATATTATCCTATCTTAATCTCCTTAATCGCAATCGTGTGATCAATACTCTTCTCGATTAAAGTAAAATAATACTAAGATTTTACAAAGTAAGTTACCGCGGTTGCGATAAGCAGTCTAATCAGGAAAGTTAACGTTATTTATTCTCGAATTATCTAAGATAATGGCGTGTTTGTTAACGTGTGCATTATGAGATAGCATTATTTTATGCATAGTCTGCGGATAAAGTACCTCAACTATCACTTTATATGTAATTTAAGTAGGCAGACGATAAACACCGCAACACACTTACAATTCAGATTATGCATAAACTCTAGTAACTTACATACTATATATATCTAGATTGCTGTTGTATATACGTATGTATCCTGACACTGATATTTTCCCTTGCATCCGTTTAGCCCTCGACGTATCGCTTGTAACAAAGAGACAAGAGTTTCCGATCGAGAACATAATCGAGCCTGTTAATAAACATAGCCACTGAGAGTGTCTCAGACGGCTTTTCATCGTATGACTTAGCATGTTATTGCGCCCCAGCCTTTCATTTCCATCCATCACAGAGGGAACTGCAAACGAACAGGACGTACGACCAGCAGTAGTACATCCGACCTGCTTTGCATCGGAAAAGGACCTTTCGCAGGACACGCGTACAGCCCTGTCGCCCCGAGCAGTAATCGACGTGTTTTCTATTCGGCAGACGCGCGCGTTGGTTCCACGGGAGCGAATTTTTCGAACGATGACAGCACGAGTGGAACGTGCAGGGACACGGCCGGTTTCGACACGATAGAAGACGTCCTAACGATGCCAGTCTGCGAGAGTCCGACTACAATCGACTGAGGGGGGGACAGGGAGGGAGCCAAAAGGCGGAAGGAAAAGGAACCGTATTACCCAAGTGGACGTCGTCGACGATCCGGCGTGTCCCGAGCGTCCCCCGGGAGACACTCCGGTCCACCTCGGGACGGTAATGGTGTCGCGGCTGTGTGAACGCGCCGAGGACCTGGCATCGTGCCCGGACATACAGGGCCCTTCCTTCCTTCGTGACGAGCTTGTTAAATTTATCGAAAGCGCCAAATTAGGGGGGAAGCGAGCGTTCTCTCCTCCGATATATATTATTTCTCCTCCTCTCGAGTGCCTGTCCTTCCCTTACCTTCCGTGAAGATTTCGAATCTAAAATCGCGAATTTGGGAGGTAATTAAGCTACCCAAGCCAAATTATCAGAACATAATAAATTATGTATGGAATTAATTTGCTAATTTTTTGCTATTTCTTAAAAGATTGTTTTTAAAAGTTGTATCGCACGTTTGCATTTCTCAAGGTTCCTCTTTAATTTGTAATTGCACGGAAAGAATGGTTTTGCTGAAATATCTAAAAATTTAGCCAGATACAGATCTGAAAATAATTTTGTTGGGTCATCAAAATAATTATGTAGGACGCCCAAAATAGTTGCTAGAATATCGACACTTTTTGCAGCATTATCATCATGTTTGAGTGTCCTACATAGTTACTTTTGGTGGTCAAACAAAATTATTTTCAGATCTGTATCTGGCCAAATTTTTAGATATTTCAGTAAAACCGTTCTTTTCGTGTGAGGAAATATAAAGAAAGAACAAAGGGCACATACCCTTTTACTCTGATAATATATTTAAATAACAAAGACAAATTCGATTTTGTCAAATCCACGAATGCAGGTATGTCTGAATATGACGAAACCGGAATCGCGATGTCGATATCGGAATGACTGCACATACGATTTCAGCTTCTTCGCGAATTACGATTATCACCGTGCCAGCTGACGGCGGAAGTGTATGAAGTAGCCTTTTCGTCCAAGAACCATGAATGATCTGAAACTCCGGAGAAACTGTACTCTCGTAGAGGGCTTCGAACAGGGTGCTCGTTGAATCGCAACGATTATTGCGGTACCAGCTGACGACGACGAGATCCCTAAACTACTCGCAAACTTAACTCCCCTCCCCCATTTATTCCCGCGAAAGACCGTAAGGAGGCAATCTCAAGTCGTGCCCGAATCACTCTACACACATCCTTGATAATAATAAGAAATACTTCCCGTCGAAAGAGATCGCTAAAAGGAGAGAAAATCCGAGTTTCGTGTTCCAGCGTAGTTTACTTGAAATAAAGTGTGTCATCGCATCCCGTTGTAATTCTCTAAAAATTTCTCACGTTGACAACTTTATTGTTGCCGTGCAGGCATTGTAATTGTAGAATTAGTTTATCTAAATGTATAATAAATAAAAAGTAAGATAATATTAATTGGTTTAAACAATTATGAGTTAAGATACGTATCAAACGTATATATGTATAATGTAATTTATATAATTATATATATAAAATAAAATAACTCAAAAATAACATTAATAAATTTAGATAATCAACCGCGACAAAATGCGTTACGCTTTTAAATTGTACTTCCTTTTTGTAAATACGCTATTTCCTAATAAGTATTTATAATTACTATAAGCTAAAATAATAAGAATTTTATACCCCTCGCACTGAATTAGATAAATCATTAGTTGTAACTCTTTCAAGAGGCGTCTCTCGTAAATCAGAAACATATTTCCACCAAGTCGCCATCATTTCAGTTCATAGCCACTAATAATTCTCCTCGCTGCAAAAGAAAAAACGTGAAGGAAATACGAGTTCCCACCGAAAAGCGGAGACCGCGCCGCTCCCGCATAACGACGCATAAAAACCGCGCTGCATATTCAAATTCCTAATTGCTCTTCGGCAAATAAATTTCGGCACCGCGGGCGACGCTCATAAGCCACCGCGCTCGTGTCCGTCCTTCCTAGTGATTTATAATTATAATTACAGGTAGCGCGCGGCTCGTCCATCAATTTCGGCGGGCGGCGCATGGCGAACGCGTATTTTTAATGCGGATGGCCTCGTTCCAGGTAGCTGAGCGCAGGCTCGTATATCACCAGCAGTTTTGTGCAAGCTGTTACTGAGACGGTACTGCGAAATAAAATTTTTCCCTTTCCCCCTATGCGAAATCGCAGCGTCATAAACCGCCCGGCCGTTTGGATGGTCGCTCTCGCGTCTCGTCGAATACAACGCGTATTTAAAGTTGTAACTTTATCGCGAGATCAAGAAGCGCCGCGCTAACATTTATGTGAATCGTGACGTTTCCGCCGCGAACAGCATTCGCGCTACGGATGTGTCCAAGCAATTCGTAAATATAACTAAAAAAAAGTCCTTAATCTTATTGAAAAGTTGTATATTGCAAATGTAAAATTACAATATAGGATAGGATTGAAAATAGAATAGAGATCAAGTCGCGAATAGACATCAAAAGTCGCACTAAATTAATTAAATCTTAATAATTTCTCTCTCTTGTGATTTCTCATCCAATTTCACACCTTTTCCCAAATTGTTTGCTTCTCTTGTCGAACCTCTTATTAAATTCATTACGATAGCTAAGATATCTCTTAGTTCTCTCGTTCGAGAACAGGATAGAACGAACGGAGTCCTTGTCGACCTTCATCGAAGAAATGGAGATTAACGCTTTAGCTGGCACCGAGAGAGCCTTCCAATCGCCATTGTCTGCTCGTTAAGAAGGCGACACATGGCGCAGATTAATTATGAGCGATTGCTTCAGGATTAAACGATCCCCTGGCCGAGTAACGGAGATTTGCCGCATACCGACCGGAAATGCTGATGTAACGAGACGAACGGCGCCTAATACCAATCCCGGTAGGTCGATCCTAATGAAATTCACAGCATCGTAGACGCGTCGATGCCGTGGAATTGCCTAATAAGCACTATTCCTGACAAATTGCCCGCTCGTGATGTGATGGTATTTTGAAGCGGCGCAACTCGACGAAGACGGAGACAGAGGCGGGAAGAGAAAGACGGAGAGAGAAACTTCAAGGCGGATGTGAGGAGGTCGCAACCTGGCTCGAATAACGGATTGTTGTGTTACCGAAGCAGAGCAACATACATCACGGAGTCAACATACATCAGGATGGTGACTACAGACTGGAATGACAATAATTGATTTCGCCGGCACTCCCTCTTCCCCTTATTTCACCCCTATTTCTCTTCTTGTTCTCCCTCCTCTTTCTCTCTCTCTCTCTCTCCCCCCCTCCCTCCCTCCATCTCTTCCCTTCTCTTCTTCTCAATTTACCATAGCTTAGTCTAATTAGTCTATTCACTCAGTTATCTAAGCTTTTTGTTAATCCTTGATAAATAATATGACGCTTAACGCGAACGATAAATGATTCTGGAAGCTTCTCAATAATGCCTCTCGAAACTTCTCACGTATGACATGAAATTAATCTTCCTCAACCTACTTTTATCTATTAACAAGAAATTATTTTAGTTAAGTTATTTTAAAATGATGAAAATGAAAATAAAAATAAAAATAAAACTGAAAATGTTATTTCGTTATCATTAGTGTACGAAGATCTATTAGTTATTTGTTTGTGGCATTAATCCGCTCTGGAAACTATATCCTGATACTCGCAAACTACTCTTAAACTCAAAGTCACGTGGGCGAATCCGTGGAACGTTTCGCACCTTACATTACTCCAAGTCCTACAATTTCGGGATGTTACTCATCCTGGAGTTAATAAATTACATCTCTCTTTCTAGCTCTCTCTGCGTCTTCTCTATCTCGCTCGCGGACTTTTCCTGTCTTTCTCTCTACGTCTCTCACGTTCCTACGATGGTTCTCCGACGTTTCCTCCTCCTTCCGTATAACCCATCCTCTCCCCCCCTACTACCACCCATCAACGCCCTACGTACACACACACACACGCACACACACACACGCACACACACACAAAACACACACACACGCATCGACACAGTCTCCAACCCCCTATCTCGTTTACTCATCCTGCGGCATCTCCGCGCAAGCAACCACTCGCGTCTCAGTCGGCCCGGTAATTTCATGCTCGAACTGACGGGGTCGATGGAAGGCACCAGTCAGAGAGATCCTCACCCGGGGCGACGGCCCGTCATCTTTCATCATCTTCACTTCCGAGCAACACCTGCCGCCTCGCAGCCGCTAGCGCCGATTTCGCCGAGAAATTGTTGGCGTCGCGAGCAGTTCCGAGAGATAGAGAGGCAAGGAGCCGGCACGGCACACAGACGCCATAATAATCCGATTCGACTCTTATCAATCTGAGACTCGAAGACGCGGTAGATATCCCCGCTCGTTCGCGAAAATCCTCACGGATCAGGACTGTCCGATCAACGGAATTCCGCCATTGCCTGTTGACCCGGGAATACCCGGGAGAAACTCCTAGATATACCTCGTTACACGGATAACAGAATTGTCTATTTTTTTAGTCGACATTAATCCGCTCTGGGAGGTATACCTCGGGACCCGCAAACTGCTCTTAAACTCGAAGTCACGTGAGCGATTCTGTGGGACGGTTCGGAGATCAAAGAGCAAGGAAGCAGCTAGAGAGGAACGAGTCCCATGGGAGAACCTGCCGTGTAAGCAGCGTAGTTATTTTGCGAGATATTCTTGATACGTAAATTTAGCAATATATCGTACATTTAATCAGATTTGCCAATCAGTGCAAAAATATAATTATCTACGAAATATTTTTTGTATCTCTAAAAGAATTTTTAACTAAATTTTTATAAACAAAATTGATGTGAAAAAATAATTTTATAAGAAAATAAACCAAAGATTTATGATAAAATTACAGATCTTTATTATTTTCATTTAAAAATAATGAGGATTATCATAACGAAAATAACTTTTATTCTGTTAGAAATTAATAGCTCATCTCTTTAAAGCTTAAAATAATACCATCATGAAATAAATGATATATTTTTAAAACTCAAATACCGACATTAAATAATTCCAATAATATAATCCTGATATAAAATAAAATAATAACCATAAACCTTTCCTAAAATCTATATGTTTAACAATAAATAATATGTCTAAGATCGTAATAGCATTACATCAGAATACAAATCAATGTTCCAATATTGATCAAATAAAACTAATTAAAATCTCACTCAATAAATAAGAATCCTCTGATAATATTCAAACAATAAAGAATTATTAACGCCTATTAATTGGCAAGTTCTATTAAAAAGCGTACTATAAAAATAATTTCACAATAATTAAACAACAATAGCAATTATCATTATAGACACTTCAAAAATAAATATAAATGTAAAAGTAAAAGTAACAAATAGAATTTGTAAGATAGACGTTAGGATTTTAGGATTAAAATCTCTTATACATCGTAATACACAACGTGATTTATTTATACGATATATTCCCAATTGATATCGCAATCCTCCAAAATAGGATACTAACATAAAAAACTCTGTAAAACACTTTAAATTCTGACATGGCGCATTGCGCCATAGATATACGCCAGTCTGATAACTGCGTCTGCCCGCAAAGTTGTCGGAAGCCATTTAGATCGGTCAGAAGCATCGCGTCGGAAGTCAAATAACTCGGTCAGTTCAGAAGAAAGTTCCTCAAAGTTACGACACCGAGGTGCGTTTTTAACCCGGATAAATTCGATGTACAAGGCGAAGGCCGTTCATAATGAAAGATGACTGACAAATCTCGCGGGAACTATTAGATTACAGACGAACAGTAATCAGAAATGGGTGCCCTAACGGCGATTTCGAGGGACTAATCTCGAATGCTACCGCGACGGAAAGTCCCAAGCGAACGGGTGCGCGATTTATATCGACGCGGATGATAAGGTCACGCGGAACGTTTTCCCCGAGTAAGTGGCATCATCATCGCGGCGGCTGCCGCCACGGGAATTCCATTTTACGCGCGTATTACGTCAAGGTGGTACGTTCGTGAAACGCGGCTCGGCACGACTCTTTTCTCCGACGACTCTCACCCCGCTTCCGGACCAATACCTTAAAAGCACCACCCACTCTCACCGCAACCGTAGCCTCTGAGAAGCTCGCTCGGTTCTTCCAGTGCCGCTCTACCACCCCCGAGCGCTCGCTATCAGATTCGAAACCCGACGCGAGATAATCCTTCTCTTACATCTGGCTCGGAGATCTTCCTCCTTCGCCCTTCCTTTCTCATCCCTTCTGACCTCATCGCCGAGTGTGAATCGAGATGCTCCGCGTTATCATCCCCGGCTTACAGTATGGGAGAAGAAGGCTCAGTTCCCTTGCTCCTTCTTGCCCTCCTTCGTCTATATGGGCATGTATCACGCAATTTTTCTACTCGTCATTCTATGGACGCGCTCGCTCCTCGACGTTTACTTTCCTTCAAACCTCTCTCCTTTCTCAAATTATAACCCTCGCGAAGATGTCTAGAGACGTATTGTTATCGCACGCAGCCTGGGCTCACGCTTTGTCATGGTACATCACATCGCATCATGTCACATCATATCAAGTCGTATCACGGAAAGCAGCGTGGCAGTGTCGACCCCGTCAGTTTATTATACAATAATAAACTGACGAGATATTTTTTAAACAAATCACGTTAAACAGGTTAAACTGAAAATACATTGGTATTTTCGTATATCAGAACTACGATTACAGTGGGACAATATAGAAATATTATGCTTATTAACAGAGGAAACTCTCTACACACACATAACTATCAATTATCAAACCAAAGGTTCATTTTGTAAACATTATTTATATTAATATTAAATAATAATAATAGTAGTAATAATAAGTAATATTATTAGCCAAATGCGATGTATTAATCTATCTAGTGATTTTCGAAACATTGATCACAAAATAGGCAGAGATAAAGCTATAGTTCCAGCTATAATTCCGAGATGTTCTTTATAATTCGAACATAAATCTGTATATTTCGTTTTATGTTATATTCTAATGGTCTTCCGCTTAACAGAATACTTTCGTGAGAGACATGACGCCACGTGCGAATCCAAAGATGCGCCGCTTCCTCTCTCGACGTAATTGTGTAATTAACTATCGTTCGCTCAACTCCGTAATTAAGTACGACGTGGTGAAATGGCGTTCCTCTCGATAGAAGCGACCCGTTAAAAAATGAAAGGAGAAAGAAAAGAGATCCAGACGAGAGGCGGTATGTGACGCGACGGCGAAATGGATTCAATTAATTCTCGCAAAGTGTCTTGATGTCGTATTAAAATGAAATTCCGCTTTATATCGTATCAACGCGCGCGTTTCTGTCTCTCCCTCCCCCCCCTCTCTCTCTCTCTCTCTCCTCTCTCCCTATCTCTCTTGCCTCCTGCCATTGAGATTATCACATCGCCCGGTTAAAGCCCTAAAGCCTTCGCAACGTCGACCGAGCTACTAGCGAATAAATTTATCATGACCTAGTGATCAATGTAGAAATAAATAATCTTTCATAGCCACGTATTATTTGTACTATTCCACGCTTCTTTTCCATTATTCACGATCAAACGATTTCGCAATCCTTTAGATTTTATACTGAAAAAGATAGAGCTTATTTTAAAGTTAATAGATAATTCGATGGATCCATTTCTAATCTATCGATGATTGAATTCCATATTTTCTAATTACTACCACGTTCTATTTCTAAACAGTCGCAATTGGGTTTTTTGAAAATTTGGCACCTGTATCGTAATTACGTTCTATATAATTGCGTGACTTACCGAATAAACGCATATTATGCCAAACACAATTGATCGTAAGCCACTCACCTGTAACAAAAAATATAGAAAAATAAGTTATCAACTATAATCGTAGTCAGTTATATAATAATAAAATCACAAAAGTTACCTTCCCAAAGAATTCAATCATGAATATGTCTCTATAAATCCATTGTAACGAGATAGTGCTGTATTCAATATATCGATCGCAAAAATACAACACAATATATATATATAGAGAGAATAACATAAGAAATCACACTTTGTCGTTCGTGAATACACACTTTCGTATAACAATGCCAAAAGCTCGATCTTCCTCCCGCTTTGAGATACTTGCAGTCGCTCTCATTGAGGGAGCGGCGAGAGAACGTTGTGAACGATAAATCATTCGAAAGTTCCGTATCCACCCTTCTAAGGCGGCATCGTTCGCCGGCGCGAAATAACGAGTGCCTTTCATTGGCCGCAAGCGCTGCGAAAAAGGTAACGACAATTTTTCACCGTTAGCAACACCTGCGCACTAAATGAATACGAATTGATTCGAGGCCGCCTTCCGAATCGGCCCGTTTTATTTTCATCTCTTACGAACGATTCCATTCCTCTCTACGCCGTCGCTGTCCTTAATGCTTAAGTGGTCGCATGGATTCTCGCAAATTTAGTGTCCGCGGTATTTATTTGGACGATCTTTATATAAATGTGATCGAGCGTCTTCTTCTGACTTTACGTCAGATTTGAGAAATAGTCGTATTTTAAAATTATCTGTATATATAGCAAACCGAATAGATTTATATTTCATGAGAATAATTTAAAACAATTTGTGAAACAATGTGAGCTTTAAATCTGCTTAACAAACATTGGAATTAAAATTTTAACAATAAATAATTTAATAATGCTGAAATATAAATAAATTTATGCAAAACAATTATGAAATAAAAGATACAATAAATAAATATCTATATTAAAAAGTGCGTTGGTTGGACTATTTCTTTATTACACCTCAGAATTTTACAAAAATGTATAACACGATTATACAATCTTTGTAACAGCTTCATACCATTTTTATACACATACACA
>NJRL01000168.1:119846-131355 GCA_003063815.1 Aphaenogaster rudis
AAAGAATATTTTAGTGCCAAACAAAGTTCATTTATTTATTTTTAATACGTTGTAAACTTGTATAAACCTTAGCGTTCCCATTATGCCCCGGGTTTCCCTATATTTATTGTAGAATTTTCGTATCAAGCAAATATTGTCGTCAACCTAACCAAAAATAAGTAAAATTTTTTATTTTTTCTTTGTTTTTGATATCAAGTCGATCGTCCGCTGTAGATTTTCGTGCGTACTTTAATTCTGTATAAGAGTTTTGCATTTCTATAAAGCCAATTAAAAGATTACTTTAACTAAAAAATGTTGGTAAAACAGACGGTTGTAGAATCCCCTTAATAACAATTGCCATTGAGATAATACAGCGTGCCTAATGCGTCGCGCGTTGACAGATACGCAAATCATTTTCGTCGTGCGACACCAGATCGACGGCATGTCCGTATGCACGCGCGGGTAATCCAACCGAGCGCGATAAAGCCGGCTTAATAAATCAGAGCGGATATGAAACTGTTGCGCCCGACTGCTCGTTTTCGCGTCGTACGGCACTCCTTAACGTCAGTGTAATCACGATGTCGCCGGATTTACGAGCCGGCGCCTTGGACCTCTAGCTAAGGATCCGCTAAAGTTGAGGCGATATACGTGCGATTCCAGTTTCATTATAATACCATTCGCAGACATGAATTTATCCGCGGGCGCTCGGTGCGTCTCGGGAAGATGATCCCCTAAGTTATAATCCTTCGCCTCTTGTATTTCTCCATTCGGATTTCTTAAAATAAGAGAGAAGATTTTAATAAAATATGATGGAAACTAGATAAATACGAGAAAAATATAAAAGAAATGTTAGTTATAATACTAAATTCATTAACTTAATTACATAAAAAAATTCATTATAGAATTGTATTTGGTCGGCTATTTTGAATCCGGGGTTCTTTTAATTTAGCAAATGTTTAAATCGAGACTTCATTACGTAATTGCAGCTGAAAATGTCTAAATTCTTCCGCGTACAAATTATCCCTCTCTCATTCAATTGTTGTGAAAATAATTTAATTTCGTTTCTATTAGAAAATATGACATTTGTATTGAATTCAAAAGAGGATAATAACCCAATTGCCTTTCTAATCGTGTACCGATTCTAACCGGATACGCGTTTCAACGTTCCACATGCCAACAATGCGAATATGATTATTGAAATGGATCATATGTGCGTCATGCCATTGTACGCGCTATGGCGAATCGGCATTGTTTTAGAAAATACGGTGCGATTATTCGAATGCGATATTATATGAACGGAGAGAATGCCGAATTATCAGACAGTTTGAAAGCGTCGCTAACATCATTTCGCCGATGATGCCATACGGGTCATACGGATCCATAACGCGTTAATTACTTCATATTGCGGATTTACGAGCATAGAGCGACTGAAAATGCGACACGCAGTCAAGGCCGTCTTTTTACAAACTGTGCCATTCTCTACCGCTAATAAAAACGTTGGTGTTTATTTCAATCCAATTTTAATAAATTGATCAATCTGATAGAGAGAGAAATAGCCTGCCCTAAAGTATAGGCAAGAAAAAATTAATTTAAACATATCACTGAATTTTTAAATAGGAGATAAATTTGTATGAACGAGTGCGTCAGATGAGTAACTCGAACAAAGACGAAACGTTATTTTACGCGATGTCTAAATCACAATGTAAAATACGTGATAAAACAAATATGAGGGACGATATGACTGATTGAAAATATAGATCGTCCCGTGAAAAGCCGAGATTGATTTTAACATAACAATTTTGCGTTACAATGATGTTCACTTCGCGTGGCGGCTAAAATAATAGAGCGCGTGCAGTCCCGATAATGAAAGGAATTAATTAACGGTAGAACGGTTCGGCAAAAAGCAAATGTTTGATGGGAGAGCGCAATTCACGGATTGAAATATTTACATTTTCCGCCAACTTACAAAATAGTTCGTCAAACCGATGTAATAATGAGCGGAGTAAATCGACAGAGAGCGATTTTCCCTCGATTTGTTTAAATATGCGGGTAATTTGCGTGAGGGAGGTCGATTAATTAGACTTGCCGCAGAAATCGTAACATTCGCGATGTTACACGATCAATACGGTTTCTCAGTCGATATGTGCTTGGAATTTACCACAGAATAGTTTAGAAATAGATCTTTTGAAAAATTAAAACGCGTCTTTTATGCAAAGAATTTCATGTATAAAAGTTCGCCGGGAAAAGATCTGCAGACAAAATAAAACTCACGTGAGAAGAGTAGAATTTGCGATACTCGGTACCAAAGTTCGTCGCCATTAGACATTTAAAAGAATCCCTTCCAGGTACCAGAGATAAAAAGGGGGTGTATTATCAGTAGCGTAAGGATTGTAAACTGCAGCGCGCGAGGGACTCATTCTGCAGAAATAAATTAACGATACCGAGTGTATCCAATTATTTCGTCTGGCCATCTTCTTGGACATCGGGTTGTTACGCGACGCCGCACTTTCTCGTTTTCCGCGGAGTGGTTCTCCTCTCTTTTTTTTCTCCCAGCTTCTTCGTCCACCTTCGTCGACCATTACATCCCTTACGGGCGAGCAGGTGCGCCGAAGCACTCGTAGGACCCGCATAGTTCTCGTTTCCGCGTCCAAGAAAAAGAGTCCCCTTTCCTCGCTCCTTTTCTCTTTCTCTCTCGCTCTCTCGCTCGCTCGTTTCCGCGAAGAATAAGAGTCCCTAGCACATTTTGCCTCTCGAATAAATCCGGCCGGAAGAGCCGTGGGTGAACAACGGCAGAAATGTGGTGGGGGCGGCGGCGAAGACAGGGAGAAAAAGGGGGATCGCGGGGAATGGCGGATCGTCGGAAGTGAAACTCGTCGAAAGGGTTACTCGCTCGCGGGAAAGAGTAAGGACGAGAACAACATGGCAATAAAGTAGACAAGGTTAGGCCGGTAACGCGGGATAGGGGAAACCGAGCGCGGCAGAAATGTCTGAGAGGGAGGAAAGGAGTCGTGCGGGTGAACGGAGAGGGGGAGTTAGGGATGTCGGGCTAACTCGACGACGGGGAACCGCACTACGTTATCCCTCAGCCGTAACCGAAGAAGAAGCGCAGAGAGAGCGCAAGAGAGTCTGAGAGATGGGAAGGAGGGTGGACACGGGAGAAAGGAAAGGGTGGAGAAGCGAGAAGGGGGAGGCGTGGTGCCTTACCTCCTTACAAACTGCCGAAACTTTGACTACCGCCGCTCTTACGTGCCAGCTTGCGCCCGTAGTATATACTACCCCCTCGACTTTTGCGGTGTGCGTACGTGTGTCGATGTTCTGTACGTGCATGCGTGTTAGATTAGATGAGCGATCTTGATGTATGTGTGCGAGAATGAGTACACTCGTGCGCGCGCGCGCGCGTGCTACCCGGTACAGTGCGTTTAAGTAACGCCTGCGAGTTATCGCGCGAGCTCTACCCCTGTGAACGGGGGTAGTTTGGAGTCGAATTTGATTATGGGTCCAAAGTACTTTCGTACTTTGTGGTAGGAGGAGAAGCAGAGAGAGAAAGAGAGAGAGAGAGTGCTGGGAGAGAGCGAGAAGAATGAGAGAGAGCGAAAGACACTGATCTCGTATCTTGCGATATACCCGTTTTCCCAACCTCCCTCGTACGTTATGGTTGTGTTGAGTTAGGTAAGTCGCCATCGCGCGTCGAAACTCGTTTTTTCCAATGGCGAATTATGAGTTAGCCGGGGAGTCTAAGGGAGAAAAATTGTTGTGAATTTTACGTTCGCCTCATCCTCTCTTTAGAATTGAATAAAATAGCGCGCTGATTATATTCGAAATGTTGCCCCAATTTAGCGGAGAGTTAGGCCGAATCTGAAATTTAAATAAGATTCGAGGAGGAGAAAGTTTCGAAAAGTTATGGTCTCCGATTGTTCGGAAATTTGGTAGATCTCGTTGGGATGAAGAAAAATCCGAGAAGGATTTTTGTCGACCCTGACTTCGATTGTTCTCAAATTTGGTATATAAACTTCTCTCTCTGATAGAGCAGCGCGTTTCCAGAAAGATTCTCGGTGAATCTAACGTTAACCTGGCCTGATCTATTTCCAATCGTTTTCAAATTTAATATTTAGCTTCCTAAAAAGAATCTATACAAGAGTATAGATAACAAAATCTTTTCTTTTTAGGAATGATTTCTTAACCAGTTTACTGGTAATGACTCATATATGAGCGAAGAAAAAAGTGCCACAACTCGTAATGACTCACATATATATGAGCATCATGAATAGCTCTGCCAATTTTCAACGGATTTGCATTAAACTTGATAAATCCTTATAGATAAGCTTCCATATATAATACGAAATTATTCGCTCTCACCCCAGTTTTGGCACAATGATTTCGGATCCACTAGTTAACTGGTTAATTATTACAAAATTATTACAAAATTTATACGAAATTTAATTTTAAAACGATAATCTTAACTGATCGCGACAGAATTCAAATATCTTGGTGATATCTGCGATTTATGCTAGTTTTGTTGAATAACTATTTTAACCCCTGCGTTATAAAAATTCTTCTCAGACTGTCGTTAGTGAAAGAAGAATCTGTACCAAGTTTCATAGCAATCAAAAGCGAGCTTGGCTTTTCGCAGGAAAATATTGAGTTTGCAAATTTTCTTCAAGATTTTTCGCGATAGTCCAAAGCGAGAGTTTTTCGCAACTTTGCCCAGCATCGTTTATATTCAAGATCATTCGAGAATGTCATTTGGCAAACTCGATTGTGAATTTGCGAATCTCCTTTGTCCAGAATCGCATGTCGTGACACAAATATTATACATCACTGGCGCTGTACCAGCGAGCTGTAAGTTCAAGTTGGCTTGCAAGTGCAATCACACGCAGTGATCTTCGGGGATTGAACGGCCATTTCGTGTCCCCTGCATTTGCGGGGGCCAGGGAAGCCGGGGGTGTGGGACGCAAAGGGCAAAGGAGTATCTCGGAGTTATACGGCGCTGGTACGGATCACGGCTCTTTCGAGAAGTCGTAAACCGTACTCGAGACCGTATTACTGTAATACGGTCTTAAGATCGTGCTGATTATATTTATCACTTGTGGAAACGCGCGGACGTTATCTTCGAGAGTCTCGTAGTAACGTTGTACTCCGGTAACTGCCTTTTGATCAGTCTAAGATTCTCGCGTGCGCCGCATGGAAAGCATCCTGGAAACAGGATGCTTTCCATGCTATTCGTCTTAGTTAGACGAATAGCGATAATATCAGGATATATAATCCAGCCTCTTTGAATGTAATTGATATTAGACGCTAATGTATTTCACAAATCTTGAGTTAATACATTTCTAAATTATATACTCTTTCTCTTTGAATAAATCGCTTTTAAGTATAATTATACACTGAATTTCGTTTGTATATTATTAAACTACCTTCGAAATTTCTTTACTAGGAATATTTAAAATTTTGATATTTTTGACGTTTTTTTCCCAACAAATAATTTACTACAAATATGCTTTTCACATGGGAAAAATAGGCGAATGGACATCGAGAAGCTGGGAATGCTTACTCGTGTTTCAGGCACATAAATCACGTACGTGCGATACAAATCACCTGTTTACGCGCGTGACGCAATCGTTTGTGAACACGAGAGCGCGCGCTAAAATCCAGCTTATCCAGTTACTTTCATGCTTGATCAAAATATCGAACTAGAATATTGGCAACCGATACTAATAACAAATGATACTCGTTGATTTTAGAAATATTAGTATTGTAGAGAACATTAATACACACACAAATACAAAAATTATCATATATTCAATATTATGAGACTAGTTTCGTCAACATACCTAGGCAGAACAGAAAGTCACGATAACGTCAAAATGACACCAAAATTATCTCAAAATGACTGTCAAAGGTGTCATTTGGCGTCATTCTAACGTCATTTTGACTTTCTGTTCTGCTTTGGGTACAGTGAAAAAAAATTTTTGGTAAACTTGTGAGATGCATTTTAGTATACTTTCTTTTGAAGTATTTGATTATTATTATTACCGTTTATATAATAATAATAACAAAACATTTTGTAATAATTATAATCATATGTAATAATTATAAAAGAGCAAATTTTGTTTACTTGAGCCAACTAAATTATGTAATACTTATTATACGTTTAGTTGAAACTATTTCACCGAGGTGCTTGGTAACATTAACCAAGCCTGGATTTTTATAACCAAGCCTTTCCTTCAGTGTAGCTTTGATGTCAGCAAAATGTCGCCGTTACATATCAACGTCGCATCGACACTTCAACATTACAAAAATGGTGTTATCCGTTGGTATTAATAAAAAGTAAGCGCCGTGTATTGCTACGCCATCGAAACTGTGTCGTCCGTAAGGATCGGTCGAGGGTTGAAGCATGCGTACCGCATCGATGCCGTACCGATATCCCGATACCATCGGAAGCGAGCGTGCCTACTTGCCGGGTCGGGAGAGGCAGCGCTCGTAAATCAACACCGAGCGGCAATTAAGGCGGCGCGCGGAAACGAGAGAGGAAGAGGGAAAGAGAGAGAGAGAGAGAGGGAGAAGGGAGAGGGAGAAGGAGAGAGAACAGCGCTTTCGAATCGCTCGACAATTTTACATTACTCATGCATGTAACGTTGTTGCGTTCGACAATTGGGGCGACTCACGCGACGTTAAAACGACGTGCTCGCAACGCGGTCGTGTTTAACGACAGAAAGAGAGAAAGAGAGGAAACGAGCGAGAGAGACGGGGCATTCTGTACTGCTCATTATTTCACTCGTAATGGCCGGGACTGACAATTCTTCGCTCTCGTGTCTGAATCGCCATCGTGATCCTCTCTGGGGTGATATTCCTCTTTTTTTTAACAGTAGCATCGATAAAGTCGAGACACGGGGCGACGCGTTCCCAGACAAATGTCAGAGAAATGTCGCGTGTAGATAAACGACGACGCGCGTAGATAATCCGTCACAAAAACGGGGTTTGCATATATTACAATTATACAACTTCGACCATAATATATTCAGTAATAATCTATTACATTACATTGTTATTAAAATACGTGTAATATTATTGCAGATTATATTGCTAGTCGGATTTGTTTAATCTAGCTGGTCCATGTCTGATCATTACGATAGTTACATTACTAATTTTCCTATTACTCTAAATAATTTTCTCGTTAACAGCGCTAATTCATCAAACACTCATTAAAATTATGCAGTTGCATATGCGTATCTTACAATGAAACCAGAAATTATCGTGTGAATACATCTGCAATTGTCAAATGTACAGACGTGCCATCCTGATACACGCAGACGGCTTAACGCATTTAACGTATTGATCGCGCCGCTTTTATCGTATTCGTTATTCAAGTCTGACAGTAAAATCCGACCAGGTGCCTCGGTACCATCGTGCACGTAAGAACAAACGGATTCGAACGTGGCCGATTTAACGATGATCGCAGACACGTCCATTGACAATCGCGCGTTACTAATGCCGTGCCGCGCCGTTCGCTCGCCGATGTCCACCATTATTTCAGGCGATATGTTTATTTTTGCTGGCCGCCGTTACCCGCCGATTTGTATTCACGTCTGTTTCGCGAATTTGTTGGAATATCGAATGCTCATTCGATCGTGCGTGTCCGTAATTATATCGGTCCGCCAGCGGTAGCGGCGAAGAGGAAACATTGGCGATGCGACGCTGCATTGTTTAAATAATTTTATATTACAAGTACATGCTATTCCGATGCGCAACAATAGATACATACACGCACACAACGCCGACGCGATGCAGAATTTCCTGTACGGCGGACACCTGCGTCTCGTGTACTTTGTTATTTAATCCTAAATGCATTTCGCGTTATCGTTGCGAGTTAATCGCCTGCCCCTAAATTTGGCGAAGTTTACAGAAATAAGCCTGAAATTATGTTAGAAGGAAGAATACAAACGCGACACCGAGCCGCTGATTAAAATCCTGAAGCAGAATAAATTTTAGAAGAGAGCAAAGGAAAAAAACGTATCAGCGCGAATGAGGATGAAGATTTTTTTTCTACTAAAATTGCGAATACATATTTATACAGAATTTCTTTTATCGTTTGACCGAGAGGAACAGTTTTGAGAATATTTTACAACACATCCTTCTTCACAAACATTCCGTATAATTCTGTATTTTTAATTTAAATGAATTCATTAGGCACTTTTATTGCGCCAAAGGTTCCAACCAAGTCTTCATAGCCGACGCGCATTCTAGAAATTCGTAGCCATGCTGTCGTCCTTTCAGACACGTTTGCAAATTGCGCATACACATCGCGTATACACGTTCGCGAGCATCCGAGTCTCGCGATAATTAATTCTTTCCTTCGCATGAAAGGTCGGGGCAATGATGGTGACAGCAGTGGTGCCGCTTCGTATGTAAAACCAGCGAGTTTCACCGCGGCGAGAGGCGCGCGTCATGCATGGAACATCAAGGATCTTCTCTATAGCGGCGGCTGGTGAGCGTGGAATCGATATTTTTTTTCTCGTTTTTTTTTATTTTTAGGATACCATAGAAATTTTATTGCACACGCGACGAATAATATCCCATAAAAGTACCGTGCGTGCAATACCGCCGGGATGCGCGTTTAGGGTACCCCGACAAATTCGTGACACGCATCGAAAAATTCGCCATTCCCTACCGAGAGCCACCGAATTCTTCCTTTTACGCATGCACAATCTGACTCTAATATTCTTAATATTATCTGTCTAAATAATAAAGTATTTGCGCGATAAAAGAAGACGGCATATACGTAGCGTTCTGCTTTTATTAATATATCTCTGGTTACTGGTAAACTCGTGTATGTGCGTCTGTATTTGATCAATTATCGATCAATCTCCTATTTTCGTGCTGTCGTAATATAGATTAATAAAGGAAATGATACAGGATAGCTATTATAGTTGTGCGAAATTTAATTACGACTGATAGGTACCTATACAACAAATTTCGTAATTAAATTTCCTTTATCCATTATTCTCGAATTTCCTGATTGATTAAGCGATCTATTGAAAGCAAAACTAAAAGATAATAATTCTAATTTGTCTAGAAATTGACTCGAAAGAAAAAAATCGCAGAAAATTTGCAGTTCGAAATCTATTGTACGATTAAAATATATTATTAATAGTATTAATAGTATTTTTATTAATAGTATTTTTCTTATTATATTCTTTAGTTTTCATTTTTATACAAGTATAATAAAAAAAAGAGATTTACATATATATATATATATAAGTGTTATAAAATTATTAAAAATCGTTCTCAAAAACGTTCGGAGCTTGGAAGAATCGGAAGTCTTTAGTCTGTCGGTTTGTCCAGCTTTCCGGTGTATAATTGCGATCGTGCGTTTGTACGGCAATCGACCAGAGTTTGCAGACGAAATGCCTTGCAAAGTTTGTGGCATGCGACGAACAGAACGCGCGCCCTCGCAAATAATAGCGCACTCGCGGTTGTTTAGCGGACATTGTGCGGCGTAATTGCCTGATCGAAATGATTTCGCACGGTCTCTCCTGACGAAATTCCATACAGCCGCTACGGCTGTAATTCGGTAACCCCGTTATTACCGTGCCGAACGCGGGTTCCAAACAAGCTGCACACCGCCGGTAACATCCCCCTTCTCTCTCTCTCTCTCTCTCATATGCTCTCTCTTCTCCTCTCTGGAATTGTACTGGTAATTTTATGTCGGACGAGCGTGTTCGCGCGAGTTACATCCAGCAGCGTTTTAACTGATTTACGGTCCCTCGGTCATTAAAGTACGTTGTGTTAGAATATGGATCTTCATCATGCGCTAATCAACGCAAACACTAAATTCGTTAAATTAACGTTCGTCATTTTTCACAGAAAAAGGCATTACTATTTTTAATGTTAATATTATTGAAACGTCATTTATTAAGCACTCTGGTTTAAAACTTGTTTATAAGCACAGATAATATAAAAAAAGTTTATATCAAAGTGCCGAAGTAAATGTACGTAAAGATACACATGTGGTTAGCAAATCTTTTCAAAAAAATTAGCGGAATCTTTTATAATCAATTTTGGGCTCTAGACCATATTCTCAGATCTGGACAATAAGGGGGCCTATTCCGTATCTCTTAAAGGAGTGAAAATGCGAAAAGTAAGAGCGAATTTACTAGGTTTTTACCAATAAAATTGCTCAAAATCTAGTGAATTCACTCACTTTTCGCATTTTCACTCCTTTAAGAGATACGGAATAGGCCCCAAGATCACCGGATAGTCACATTGAAAACGTTTGATATAACGCGCAATATGATCTGCTGTCGCATACGTTCGCACTAGCGGCTTCAAAGGGTATTCATTTTCCCTTTGTACAGAGGCTCGCTTTCTTCCTTTATTTCGGCGAAAAGATCACGCGGGTTTTATCTTCGGAAGAATATTCATCCTCCATTCCTTTTCCTCTTCTTTTTTTTCTCAGTCCTTCGCCGAAAGATTGCGCGGATTTCATCCTCCAAAGGCATATTCATTTCCGCTCTGTATCGGGACTCGCGTTCTTCGCCTTTCGCTTCTCGCTGCGCCTTTGATAAAAGATTACGCGGGTTTGATCCGCAAATCACTAGCAGTGAGAGAGAGAGAGAGAGAGAGAGAGAGAGAGAGAGAGAGAGAACGGATTTTTTCTATTCTACGCAATGCAAAGGATAATAATAAATGTATTTATTTTTTTAACTTTTATATAGTTATAAATATATATATAGTAAAAATACATATTTTTTAAATTATTCTTCAATTATTCACTATTATGAAATTATTTAATTGCAAAATGAAAAAAGGGCTGATGAGTCCAGCCAGTTCTTCGTGCTACACAAGATACCTACAGGAACACCTCCATCTAGAAAAAAACTTGTGTCCATCATAAGATGAGTCCCTCAAAATCTAGCAATTTTTATTTGAAACATTTGTTTATATAAAACCAATAGGATCGGAAATATTCGGTCATATCATTTAAAATGAGACACCCTGTATATTATATCATTTAACATTTATAAATACATGATAACGGATACAATACAAACGTTTCGATCTTCAATATGGTCATTTTCACTGCGCAGATGGAATTAAATTAATAATATAAATAAATAAATGGATACGTTAAACAAAGAACACTGATTTAAAATTGTTGCACGCATACAGAGAACAGACTTCTCCGACCATGTTGAAGGTCGAAACGTTTGTATCCGTTAGCAATTTATAATGTTAAATGATCAAGAGACACGGTAGTGTCTCGCGCCAAGTATACGCGCAGCGAGACCGCCCCGTGTATCTTTACGCGAGCCGCCGAGTTGAGAGTACCCGAGATTATCGGATCTCAATAACGGCTAAACCGATCAAGTTCTGAGTAGGCTCAATCGAAAGCTTGGATTTGAATTATATAATAAAAGTGTTTTTATTTTTTCTCTACGTGCCCTACGAGCGGAGATATTGCGACGCAAAATCAGAATGTGGAAATTTCTATTTAAGAAACGTCCACGTCGTCGTCGTCGTCGTCGTCGTC
>NJRL01000168.1:142615-169221 GCA_003063815.1 Aphaenogaster rudis
GACAAGACATGATACGTCTGTCATCGCAGAGAGATGATATTCGATTAACGGTAAAGGAAGTTAAAATAATAAAAACAATGCAAGTCGTCAATAACAAATAACTAAAAATCATAGAAGAAAGTCAAAATCACTAGGCAGGTTATTGACCTATGTGGTTCTAATTATTTTGTCATATAAGGCAGTCAAGTTATCTGTATCACTTTGCAAATTAATAGTGTTCACATGTTTTTTAATAAGAAATGATTCTGCAATTTCACGCTTTCGGGTTATTGATTCTTTGTGTAATATTTTGGGGTTAGACCATTTGAAATCGTGTCCGCTCGATATCCTATGCTGACTAACAACCGAATAATTATTAGCATGTTTTTCGATATCACGCTGGTGTTCCTTGATGCGTGTTCCAACGTGTCAAATTGTAGTGTAAATTTCCAATGTGTAAAATTAAAGAAGTAAAAGTAAATTTATGAACGTAATTCTTGTTGTCTTCTCTCTATAATCAATTCTTTTTTATTTTAAAAATTTTGAGGGAGAAAGAGAATAAAAATTAATTTCTTTGATGATAAACTAACGAGATACAGCTCTTAGGAAAATAAGGATAATTTTTGAAATAAGAGCAAAAGCGCAGTTATATAAATATTTGATAAAAATTTAACGTTACATGTGACTTGTTTGTTTTTTCATCATTATTTTACTCTCTTGTGAACATAAATCGTTTCACGATGCAAGAAAGGCGTTCTCCCGCAAGGAACGATTCTCACCTCATTTGCGAAGAATCTGGGATCCCGCGGACACTCGAAGACGCCACTGGGGAAAGATCTATATGTCCTCTTTGTAGGATCTGAGGAGGACAGCGTCCGTAAATCCGTCGCGGCTCCTTAACCCCGTCGACCGGCTTCCGACACTTTTTGGCGGCGGCCTACCTCCGTTTATCCTCGCTGCCGCATCTCATTAATCTCGAGCATGATCTCCATCCTTCAACAAAATCACGGGATATCTTGTTCCACGATGCGCTTCGACAAGATTAAAATTCACATATCGGCGCGCAATTGAATCTAATCACATTTATTTCTGTGATCAATGATCCACTTTTTAACACACCATAGAATTGTCCGTCATTGATAAATTTTGTGCTGTACCTTCATTTTTTGCTCTTATAGAAAATGACGAAGCTTATTTTCACTATTCTAATGGAATAAAACAGCTTCAAAATAAATGAATATTTTATATAAATTGGGAATCACTAAGTCGTGATAAGTAAAACAGGCCAACACGAGCATAAAAAAAAATTAATTAATAAAAAAGGTTGTTAAATTAGTTCATAGAACGTATAATTTGTCAATATAAAATTAACAATAAATAGCGGAACATGTTTCGACTTTACTTAGTCTTCATCAGCCGCAATAGTATGTATAATGAAACACAATTTAGAATTATCATTTATATCAAAAGAATAAAATTAATGTTCGGAGTCATTGTAGATAAAACGCATATAAATTAAATAAATATAAACAATAACTATGTACTAACGTATAAAGAGTCAGAGAATGAGGCCAAACAAAGTGATGTAAAATATGATTAGATTAAAATAGTAAAAAATATCATTATGGACATAACTTGCAGTAAAATTTAATTGTGGTCCATTGGTGTAGAATATTGCTTGCTGCACAATGTATTGATCTCAATCTTTTCCTTCGATATGTGATAAATATTCTCTCTATGTAGTCCACAAGTATAAATGTGCGATGGAACAGTCACAGATATACAAAAGCTGTTTTTCGGAAAACAAATAAGTTAATGTCTGGACTAGATTCCTTTGACGAAGTAAGAAGATGTTATAGATAAGTGTGCGGAAATAAAAAGAACGTATAAAAGTACAAAACTTATAGATAAACGAGATACATTGACAGGTCCATAATTATTACAATTCAAGCTATGGTAACGACTCTAACGACGACTTGCAATTAAATGAGACCAACAGAATATATGATGATCTTGTGGGCAAGGACAATGTCAATTTGTTTATCAACTTTTTTTGGTGACTGTGTTTAAAAGTTTATTAGCGACTCATTCGAGTAAATTAAGATAAGAGTCATCCAATAACTCCGTATCATCATTAGAGTTTATACCATTTTTTTGGGCTTTGATATGTATCATTTCTGATATTAGCCTTTTATAATAGTTTGGTTCAAAGTCTAATATTTTTGCGTGTGATTGTATTGCAGTATATGATTGGTGATAACAGAGTATTTGGATGCATCTTGTTTTATGTTTTTTCTATGTTCTGAAATTCTTGTTCTCAATTGTCTCTTCGTTTGCCCGACGTAAGAGGTATCACAATTCTTACACTGTATTTTATATATCACGTTATTGTTGGAGTCAATAGTATTTTATATGTTTTAACAGTAATAAAGTTTTTGAATTTGAATTGGGCTACATTGCTTATCCAAAATTATTATAAATTATAACACGGTCGAACTTCGTAAACGTATTTGTTCGTTTATCGAAACGAATATTTTTCTTACAGGCATTACATGATGTTTCATTCAGTGTGCTGGAAATGTCATTGTTATAGAACATGATTCAATCGATATAAATTGGCAGGTAACTGTCGCGCAAAATTCACGTGAATTGGCGTAAAACAAACGCGAGTAAATATCGTAAATATTTGTCGTTAACAACATAACCAACGATGCAACATCCGTTTTTAATTGTTTCGCAGCACGAGACTAACGAAAGAGCTGGTCCAATATTGTTCGCCATGGAAATGTTTTTCCTTCTTCAACGCGTTAAACGATTGGTTAATCTCGCGTATATTTTCCGTTTCAAAAAATGGCTTATTTGATTTCGATGTATAATTGTGTGATATTGCGATATAGCAAAATGTACATTTTAAATAATAATGTGTAATATATTTGTTTTAATGAAACAGGTTATACCAAAATATACCTCCAAATATACCTCGCCAAAAGCAGATTAATGATAAAATAGCGAAATTGGTAATATAAACTACAAATTTCAGTTAAAATCTCGAAATTGACATTTCCATTATACAAATTTCTCGCATAAATTGTGGAGTAGATATTTCTAAAGATGATTTAGCGTATATAATTTGTTTATATAAAAATAAATAAGAGAATTATATAAAGAATATTAAGTATTGCTTTTGGAATATATATTATATATAATATTATATATTTCCAGAGCCGTAATTCCACGTGCCAACTTGTAAATGGAAGACGATGCTTGTTAAACGCATAAACGCGTGTGCAGCCGCGTGCATTACGGAAACTAACGCGAATGCACGTCAACCGGGGGTCGTGCCGTTAGCGCGATATTGTAATCGTGGATTTGAGCGTTGTTTGCGTCAACTGCAAGCATAACGTATCGGTCTTTTCTATTTTTGGTCTACCAATTAGTTTGGCGCACCGCCGCCGGTCATGCGCGTGCGAATTTCCGCGAGCGTTTCGCGAGAGAGTGCATAGTTACAGCGATTCGCAAGTAATATCAATACGCGAATGGACGCCGGAACGAAAATATAGTCGGTTTAATCGCTTAGTTTACCTTTCGATATACCGGTTTAATCTCACCAAAACACGATTCTGAGTTATTTTTATATGCAGGAAAGAAATCGTATGTGCGGGGAGGGAAATTTGTTTTCTATTTCCTCGAGAAGTTGTGAATGGTTTTATACTCAAACTCTGATCTCTCCATATGTTTTTTCCATTTAACTGCATCCTAGAAATTTAGTTTGCAAAAAGTCCTTCATTTTCGAGAGCTTGCAACTTGAAAGGCAGTTCTAAACTTTAATTAAGCAAAAATTAATTTTAAACTCATCAAATTCGATTAGAAAGTTACGGTTGATGAAGGAATATATTATATTCTTTGTCGAGCGCGCACATTTTTTCTCATTTAATGAATTTAATACGATCCTACCTGTTTGAAGTGTAGAATGAAAACTCTATATCACATAAATTGTTTTAAATTTATATTCCCCATTTTTGCTTCATTGAATAATTTTTTATTTCCGCTGTTATATCTAGATTTCGTGTGAACCTGCGCATTGGTATTTAGGAGAGCCGGAAATTAGGATTGAATGGACATACTTGTTTCCCTATGTTTGCTCGGTCGCAGAGATTAAACTCTACCGCACAAATCATTTCAAAATCATTTGCCAATTTTTCGATCCATCGAAAAATTCGTTTCTACAGTTATATGATTGGCGGATCTTCGAGCGTTAAAAAAAATTAGACAAAAATTATAGCACGAGATATGCAGTGCGGTCGATTTCCTTCCGGAAACCGGGGAGCTGATACCGCTCCGAATCAAGCTCGTCGGATCGCTCGGGAACGTATTTCCGGCGGAAATCGGGGATCGATCATTCGCCCAGTTCGTTTTTCGCCGTTTTCGTCGGCAGCTGTTTACGGTTCGCGCGCGCTGATTGCGAGAATGAACGATGTCACTCCCCGTCCGCGGCGGCATTGTAATAATGCCGTGTACACGCCGAAAAGTAATTTCGTAATACGATCCGTCGGACGGGGCCGCCTGGCGATGCAGCGCGTAGCGCGATGAAATTGTTATCGGCCGGAAGTACATCTGACATTTGGCACCGTTACGACTATTATTTAATGCGCAGCACGGAATTCTGCGTCAACTGCGCGCGCGACCTGCGAATGATAAATATAATTAACGCGCGTATTCGGGAGGCCCACTCGTATAACCGCCATGCGAGAACGCGTCGCGTTACAATTATAATTCCCCGTGTTCGGTCGTTAACCCCGTGATGCCCGGGGTGGTCGTAGAAACGCCGCAGAATCCGCGAATATTGGCGGCTAAATCGAACAAGATTCGGTTCAAATATACTCCGAATTGAGTTGCTTTTTAAATTAAAACTGATTAGAAATCTGAGGATTCTTATCAATCTGTCTTTGAAAATATGAAAGAATATCTTATTCTTTATTAATTATATCTTAACTCAGTGTTTCTAACCTTTTTTCATGTGTGCCTTCTTTTATAATATCAATTTTTGTGGCGCCCCCCTTTCAATTCAATTTCTTTATTTGTGTTTTTTGTTTTATTAGTTACCTACTAGGTATATTTTGCAATAACAATACATATATATGCTGTACCATAGATTCTACACATTTTTTCTTCAATCTACATTTTTTCGTGCCCCCCCCCTCGAATATCTCGCCCCTCCCCGTGGGTGGCGCCTCACAGGTTGAAAATCACTGTCTTAACTTCTTAACGGGCAATTTTTTAATTTTTAGAAACTTTAATTTTCCTAAATCGCCAGTAAATAATTAACATAGAATAAATTGTAAGACGACTTGACTGGCCATAGATGGTATTCTATTAATTACTACGTATCAACCATACGGATTGTGGTCCTCTACGAGTATTAAAAATAATAATAAATGCTAAAGCATCTTAGATTCTCCCCCCTCCCCCAACACCCTCCCATCACGAAAACTGTTAGAAAATTTGTTGCGAAAAATATTACCTCAGCCAGGATTTGAATAGTTTTCGTGATGGGAGGGTGTTGGGGGGAGGGGGGAGAATCTAATAGATGCTTTATAGCATTTATTATTATTAAATTTAATACTCGTAGAGGACCACAATCCGTATGGTTGATACGTAGTAATAAAATATCATCTTTGGCCAGTCAAGTCGTCTTACAATGTATTATATTTTTAATTTTTGTTCACGCAAAAATAGAGATTAATTTTTGAAGCTCCATGACGAAAAATGTCGTCATGCATCATAGAATTGACTTCTTGATATGACGAAATATTTTATCATCCTTGTTGTTAATTAAGAGATTAATTTGAAAGGGATTTTAATTTCCAATTAAACTTTGCGAGAGTCAAGAGTATGGACGAAATCGTTATTGTTTTTGCGAACGCGGTTGATGCATTGCGTTTTTTGCCCGTCAGTCCAAAAGTGGTTTTCCTTCTCGGCTCGTAGTTTATGTTTAATATTCGTCGGAGAATAGATTTTCGCGCGTTGGGTTGTGGATGCGACGCGAACGAGATCGGTCGCGCTAGTAAGCATAATGCATTGCCGGCTAGAAAAGTAAGTTATAACGCGCTGGCGGCCGGTCCGCACGCGAAGTATGAAAATACGTGAGACTTATGAGACTTCGCAGTGTTCCGAAGTTTCTATTACGTCAATTCGGAGTTGCAGGAAAAACTATTTTCGTAACTTTGTCCACCGGAGGGCGGAAACTTCGTCCGCCTTTCGTCTGCCGTAACGTCGAGTCACGCGTCCGATGCGTAAAGGGACGAATTTGTCACGCGATATACGACTAACATACCGACGAAAGTTGACACTTTTGCATGATAAAATGTAACATCCATATTCATCATCGAATATGCGACTTGAAAACGCAGGAACCCTGCAGTCGGATAAATGCTAGATCGTTATTAAAATTAAGACTGCTCTCTATCGCGCTATGTATTTATTTATATTACAACTACATAGATGGCTTGATGCTTCGCTACGGTATTTAACTACTTTAAATCCATTTTGACTCCAATATAAACTTTCCTTTGATTGCAATGAACAGTTTAAATTTAGCACAACTACCCCATGTCAGGCAACACCTTGTAATTATTTATAATTCACCCTCGAATCTCTAGATTTGCCCCTTTAGGGGTTGATTAGGGTAAAATTCTGAATTATGTTTTTAAGCATTTCTATAGGTAATCTTTGTAATCAAATCGATATCTCATCGAGCCTAAGAGATATTGAGGAATCCGTGAAAACACATTTTATCTCTTTTCACCCCTTTAGGGGTCGAATTTCTAAAAATCCCTTCTTAATGGGTGCTTACGTCGATGGAAGGAATATACTCCTCGAATTTCATGTTTCCAGGTTTAGAGGTTTAGGCTGGGCGTTGATGAGTTAGTCAGTCAGGACATTTGTTTATATATATATATATATATATATATAGATTTATTTGTTGGTTTATTCTAAAATTAACACGAGAAAAAATTTGGGATGCTCGTCTCGCTCTTTAAATCCCCGACGTCGAACGAAGAGCTCAATCCCAAAAAAGGTTTCAGGCAGTTTTGGATGGTTTCCTGGCGAAGTGCGAGGTTCATATATTCCGAATTGCACGTGAGCGTAAGTCTCGTTCCAAGAGTGGTGAACAGGGGGTGGCGGAATAAGGGCTCCTCCGTGATAGCGTTGCAAGTCGGAAAAGTAAGTTCGCGCGGCGCGTCGCGGCGGACGACCACGATCCGGGAGAGATATCGTTGGAATTATGATTCCCCGGAGATACGAGTCGGCCTCCAGAAACGGAGATGACGGCGGGAGATGGTGTAACTTCGCGACATCGGCTTCAGTACTTTCCTGACTAAATAATTCGCTCGACTTCCCGATAACGGGCCCGGACAGACCGCGGTATATCTATCGCGAAAAACTGCTTCTTGGCAATTACGAGTGGCATATATCGGCCGCCGGCTCGCGCATCCCTATTCTCTGAATTATGTCTGAGCGAGATACACAGGGTGGCTCTCTCGTATGGCGAGTTTTCCCTCGATCAGAAATCCTTTGGCGCCGATCCTCGAACGACAAAAGTTTCCCAGCTTTCTTGCGTCTGTAAAAAGAGAGCAAATTGAAATTCTGTTCAAATAAAAACTATCTTTTAAAAAGATTAATTGAAAATTGTTAAAGGAAATAATATTTTAATTAAATATGTATAGTCTTTTAATAAATTATAAAAAAGATGCGAAAACAATTTAATAAAGATTCTTACAATTTTCAATAATTTGTAGATCAGAAATTACTCGCGTTTTGATGTTGTAACGAAATAATACTTCTTACAATCAGTTGCAATTACGAGAAGATGCGCGATACCCGGACACCATGTATAACGTCCCTGTGAATCATATCTCTCTTTCCTTCTAATCGGGCCGAAGATAACGCCGCCGTTTTCCGTCCATTACGGCGTGTCCCGATTGTAATGGCTCCTCGGGACACTCAGATCGCCGTAATTTGATCTCCGTTTTAAGATAAGAACCGTATTAACTGCGCGACGGCGTAAGCCGCCATCCCATCTTCTGTGCGCGAACACTTTCCGTTGTAAGCACGCGGTTGGACAGGAGATGGTGGAACAACGTGATTCGACCGCATTACCGATGCTATTAACATTCTAATCACTCGCATAATATCGCTCCGCGATAATTATACTTAACTAGGTTTCCTTTTCTATCTATGTCGTCGCTAGGATTATTATTTCTTGAATAAAGAAGCAGTCGGCTAAAATTAGTTCCAATTGAATCAAACTTTTTCATCGTGTAATATTGTAAGATAAAGAATACGTGTTTTTTAAATAGATTTACAACATCTTCCTATCTAATTCCCAAATTGATCGTGCTAAATTGGCAAAATCATGCACAGAGTTAAAGAAAAAAATTTTAAAACTTCGCTCAAGATATTCGGAAAGTTCAAAATTTCTTGCTTAAAATATTATTTTCGAAACTTGTAAGCTATTGACGTTCTTTTCTTTTTCCATTCAGATATCGTGCGATTTCAAATGACTAATATAGTTTCAATTTTTTGGATTAAACAATAATAAATGAGATTAGATCGATATGTGAATAAGTAGAAATAAGCCTTATTCGATCGTGGCTGGATTTTTGTGCCTAATAATTTTCGTGTGAATTTATGTACATTTTTCTGTAAACTGCCCGCCGATTACTTTTTGGTCTTAAAACGCAGTCCTAAACTAAAGCTGGAATAGTAATATCACGAATAAAATTAATAATTAATTTAATAATAATGCTAATAAGCGTTTAATTCGTGATATTACTATTTATTATCATTACTACAGCTTCAGTTTAGGATTTGCGGACCGAAATGTAATCGGCGCGCAGTTTGCAAAACTGGAAAATACACAAATTTACATAAAAATTATTAAGCGCAAAGATTCAGCCCCGACCGAATAAGGCTTATTTCTACACGGAGAAAATTTTATATTAAAAATTACTATGTATGGCAGTAGCCGTGGACCATTGCTGGAATTATAAAAATTTTTACTATGTTTTCACAAAAGAGTTTAATAATTATTAATATAATAACATAGTGAAAAATTTTATAATTCCAGCAATGGTCCACGGCTACTGCCATACATAGTAATTTTTAATATAAAATTTTCTCCGTGTACACTGAGAAAAAAAATTTCTACACTGAGAAAAAAAATCATCGGTTGTTGCGATAAATATTATCACTCGGTGGTCGAACTGGCTACGACGCCCGCACGGAGTATAGGGAGGTCCAGGTTCAAATCCTGACTGAGGTAATATTTTTCGCAACAAATTCTTTAACAGTTTTCGTGATGGGAAGGTGTTGGGGGAGGGGGGAGAATCTTATAGATGCTTTAGCATTATTATAATATTATTAAATTTAATACTCGTAGAGGACCACAATCTGTATGGTTGATACGTAGTAATAAATAGAATACCATCTATGGCCAGTTATAAGTCGTCTTACAATTTATTACATGTTAAAAAAAAATTTGTTGAAAAACTAAAATATTTAGTCGGATACGTTTAATTAAAACATTAGTTGGTTTAAAAAGGTATAGTTCATTTTTTAATCAAGAATTAGTTAATTCAACTAATGTTCAGTTAAACCAACTAATGTTTAAGTTGAACGTATCGGAGTAAATATTTTAGTTTTTCAACAAATTTTTTTTCTCAGTGTACTTCTTTAGACTGAATCTACAGTGTTGCTAGCAATACTCAAGAGCAAGTAAAGTAAACGCCCAGGTAGCAAGCTGACGTTATTTGTCGTCATTTTGACGTCATTTTTCGTAGAAATAACGTCTAATGTCGTCAAAATGACGACAAATAACGTCAGTTTGCTACCTGGGCGTTATTGTATAAAAATGTTTAAACTTTGAGAGATTCGTTCAGACAATTAACGTGCATTGACCATCGCAGATGCCAGCCATGCAGTTGCGCGTAAATGCATCTGCCGCATCGCGGAGTGCCGGTGTAACACGAAACCGTGGTTAACGTCACACGTTCAATATTGATGCGTCGGCGGCGCTCGGCGGCCGGCTGGCGTCCCGCGCACTCGCGGATAATTTGTAAATGCAAAAAGAAGCAACAACGCGGCCGGCGGAAACGCTCCCGGGGGTGTAGCCAGAAGGTGGATGCATTTTATGCGATGTTAAATTTCGCGCGACGGTCCTACGTGCTCTCCGACCCTCTGCTCCTCTCTCTTGTCCGTTCCCTATCCTCTTCTGCCTCCGGGAAAAAGTATATTCTTTCACGCGTTAACTCGCGGCGTAAAAAAAAATTTCATCCGCGCCGTCTGGCGATTTTTAGCCGGTCGATATAGTTGCGCGGAGTTTGCCTCGTTGGCATGATGAATTAATACCCCCTTTCTCTCTTTTCTCCCCCCGCCACCCTCTGCCTCAGGTTCTATCTGTGACACTCCTGAAGCATCGCTTCGGAACGACCGCCGACAGGCGCGGCCCCGAGCGGAAGGGAGCGTCGGGCTCGCCCAAAATTGATGGTTAATTCAAAACCACCGCGGGGGCTGCAACTGAATTTGACCGAGGCAAATAACGGGGCACGAGCGGCGCGGGTGACAGGAGGGTCAGGGCTGGTGCTGGTGTGCAGGTTGCGCGGGAGGGAGAAGCGCGGGGATAGGTTACGCACGGGGGATGGACGTGGCGCGGCGGTGCATCAGGTTGATTCGCGGGCTGCAGCTGTAAACACGAATAATGGAGAGTACCGATCGGTAAATTGTGTGCTCGGGTCCGCCGAGGGTGGTTGCGCGAGCGCGGCCGTTCCTCCCCCGTCGCTCCCGTCGTCCGCTGTCCGCGCGCCATTCTGTCCCTTTATCCTCCCTTTATCCGTTGTCCTCGCGAACTTTTTTTTTTTTTGCGCGGCTCTACAATCGCGGCACATCGCGGCTCATCTCGCGGCGATTACGCACATGTGTTTGCTCGCCGACCGGCCGACGCGATATGCACTGCGTCAAACACGTATCTACGGGAGACCCCGAAATCGTCATTCCGATTTGAATGACCAATCTGGTTGGATCGATCCGATGTTTTCAACCGTGATGTCCGGAAGCCGGGATTCTCCTCTGCAAATTAGACATGAATGAAAATGAATATTTCCTTTCCATGAGAATTCCAATCGTTCCTTTAACACGCGCGTTTCTTTCCAGCAACAGATCTATAGCCGAGTAGAACACGCGATAAAAAGAGCAAATAAAAGAGAGGTAGAAGATAATTTTTTTGCTGCGTTGGAAAAAGGAAAGAAGTGCACGCGATCAAGTATATTCTTCATCGAAGTATCCTCTTCTGCTTTCAGTTACCGTGAGAACGCCCAGAGGCTTTCGAAAGCTTACCGTGATCGACCTGCCACGCCGTTGGAGACGGCGGTATGGTGGACGGAATACATCGCTCGGGGCAATGGCAGACCTTACTTTCGCAGCGAAGGCGCAGATCTACCTTGGTATCAGCGTCATTCCATCGACGTCTTGCTCGTTGTGATTATCGTCCTCACGGCGCTCATCTACATTCTCTTCCGGTTGATCAAGCTGCTGCTGTCGTTGCTCAACGCCGTCAAAGGAAAGCCCGGAAGCCAGGCCATGGAGAGGAGCAAATGGGAGAAGAAGGACTGATGACAGATGCAGCATCACCGTGGAGCATAGCGACGAAAAAAGAGATTTCGTCGTGAAAGATAGCAAGAGAACGAACGTGAGCTTTCGCATAAGTGTCGACGTCCGGATTACGAACGAATTTTGAGCGGTAGAGACGGAATAATCGGCCATCGGACGGAAATAAATCGGCCAACCCGAAAGATCCGTTTGTCAGAAAATCTGTTAGGGGAAAGAGAATCTCTTGCGATCGTTTGTTATTAAATCTCTCATTCATACCTTTTCAGCGACGCCCAACTCGAATATCGGGCTGCGAGGTAGATTTTTATGTTTTTTCGATATTTCTACTATTTTCTACGTAAAGTTAGTCGAGAAGTACGTTATAGCTCGCGTATGTCGGCTGGTTTTAGCTTAATTGTTATCGGCGATTTCTTCTTCGGGAGGCGCAGACCTTAAAACTGGCGTGGGGCAAAGTCGTTTAATCCCTGGATAGTTTCCAGTACTTTATGGTATCCAAGTATAACCGTTAACTGGAACTCGTCCGAACAACGCGCAGATGGTGTAAAACTTATAGTTTGCTAGTTTCTATTTTTTTTTTACTTCTTTCCGTTTTACGGAAAAAACGGCGAAACTATTCTTCATGTTCTGTCGACTTGCGTCGCATAAAGCGTTAGTTTCTTCGTTCCCACAGCCGAAGTTAAAGTTCATTACTTTTATCGCGGTGTGCCACGTGGCCAACGTAAAAAAAACTTGTACTTTATATCAAATTAGAATATGTAAATTTCAAAATCTACATCGTAGAATATATTTTTATATTTTTAGGAAAACATATAATTCTTATATTTCATGGATATTTTAATATAAATTCATCTGTATATAATAACTAAGATTAGATTATTGTCTTGAAAACATTTACATGTTTTGATTAACATTATTTGGACGATAAGAGAAGTTTATGTGAATATTGGCAAACTAATTTATTTTAAACAGAGAGAAAAGGATGTAGAGAGAATTCTTAATGATTAAATTGAAATTACAATATTATTTTTATATTATTCTTTTATTATTCCTTTTATCAACTTTGAAAAGGATTTAGGAAGAGTTAGATACATCGGAGGAGATATATCGAAGAGAGGAAGAGAAGCAGGAAACAATGGGTGGAAGAGAAAGCGAATGATGTGATGTAACGGAATGTAGAGAGGAAGCGCGGAGAGAAGGAGAGAGAGAGAAGTGCACTGGAAGATCGCGAGAGGGAAGCGAGAACAACGAAGGAAGGGAAAGGGGAATGGAAATGCCGCGAGAGCACGGTAGAGAGACGTACGAGAGTGAGGCAGCTTTGCGGGCATTAAGGGGTATTTCCCAGGTGGCCGTGTCTCCCACTGCGTCAACCGGCTTCCGCCGCTCCCCGGTTGCAGAGCAGCGGCAACGGCAAGCAAGAACCACGTCGGGGGCTGTCGAGTTTACGGCGTTGGCGTCGTCGTTCCCAGCGATGCTGCGCCGCCTCTCTTCGCACCACCTGGCTGTAGGCACAGCGACACCCGAGACGCCGATCCCGGCGACACGCTTTTCGCCAATAAAGTGAGACCAAAGTATCCGTGATTTCTGTTTGGACAAGTTTAAAAATTTGCTCGATTTTTTAGATTAAAAACGCAATTAATAATAAAATACTTTTTATTCGTATTAATAAATTCGTAATTCGCGAGCTATTTCAACAATTCTAATTAACGCTTGGCCTCACCGAGGTGTTTGATATCGGCAAATTGAAACATCGCGGTGAAGGCGAGCGTTCAATAAAATTCTCGTTAGAGGGGAATAAAATTTATATTTAATTAAAGAATCTTCCGCTCGCGTGATTTCGCGGTCATTCTGTACTATCGTGCGAGGAGCGACAATAGCAGTCGTTCTCTTCGGGAGAACGGCTTCGACGGTAACGCGACAAAGACGGATCGCGCATGACATCGCGCTGGATTAAAGGCGAGTCACATCGGATCCCGTCGTATTCTACCGCCTCCGTTTCTCCATTTTCGCGAAAGCGGCTCTCTCGCCTTATCCGCAAAAGCGGCAGGCATCCTCGTAAAGATAAGAGACGGTATAAACATCGGTTTTCGAAAATGCTAGTTCACGCGTGATTGAGTTGTAATCTATTGTATACATTTTTATATTTGGATTTCTATATCCAGACGAATCTACTTTTATTCTTATTTAATTACCGATTTTTTGATCAATTTTATGTGACCTTTTCCTTACAAAAGTGTTCATTTAACTACACATTTGTCTTCGACATTTGTCTCAACATCTGATTTTAAACGAGATTAATTACTTAACTTTGTGAGATCATTTAACTTTTGATACCACGAATTGTCAATCTTGATTAATTATCTTTGTTTGATATTGATTTAAATACGACAGAAGTATTTTAAAATAAAAAAATAGAACACGTCTTGGATAATTTAGATAAATAATAAAAAAAGAGGTATTTTGAAATATCTCCTCTTTTATTATTTATCTAAATTATCTAAAATGTGTGCTATTTTTTTATAAAACTGGAATAATAAATCACTGGACATTGATCATGTGTCATTTTATTTTTTTCTCTCTTTCTGTAATATTTTTACATAAACTTTGATTTTTCTCGTCAGCTGAAAATTTCATGTTGCACGAATTCTCTTCTTTAATCCGGAGAAGTGCGTTCTAGTTTTCAGAGTGTGCATTTCCGCGAATATCGTACTTTGTCTTAGTCTTTAACTTGACGAAATTATAGAGCTGCCAGAAGTTAAATTACAATAAAATGAAAGAGAAATCTCTTTGTGTGTGAAGGAGAGTATGACAAATTTTTTTTGTAGATAAAAAGAATAGATACTCAATCGTTTGATTGTAATTGTTCTGGGAGAAATATTTCCGATGAAATATTTCGAAAAAGTACCGTGTTATGCGGCGTGATTAAGGAACGCGTGTTCTGATCGTAAAGTAGAAATTACATGTCTACGCAGTGAGACATAGACACGCGATTCAGGAAGCTGAGTTTTGGATTAATCATCGTGTTGCGAGCGTCGTATTCGTTATTTCGGCCGATGCGCCGCAGTCGGAGACACGAATGACGTTTGACATTCGGGGGAGAATAACGAGTCGTGAATTGCGTGATTCTTTGGGACGAAGCGTCGCATCGCGCTTTCATCTCGCCTGGACCAGGCATTTGCACGTGACGTTCAAAAACCTCTTAAAATGCAGGCGACATTTTAATCGAATCACCGAGAGCGGTGTGCCGCAGACGTGCGGCGATTGCCGGAACGGCCTGCACCTGCGCGACGTTTGAATGGCGTTTTTGGACGTATGAAAGAACAGTTTGCGGCGCACGCGGTTCAATTTGTTCTTTACCGTCCACCTTTGATAATCCTGGCGACAGTCGAGTCTGCATACTCACGATAAGATGAAGTAAGTAAAACGAAGAATTTTCGCTTTGCATCAGCTGCATATTGTATCAGCGACTCCATCGCTATTTCCCTTGTGTGTGACAATGTATTGTTATGTATTTTTGTAAAACTTCCATTTTGTAAAACTCGGAAAAGAATTTTTAAAGATTTATTGATAAGAATGTAGTTTCAGTGTCATCAAATTTTGCGTTTATGTGTGATTCGAATATAGTTTAAAAATATTATTTTTTACTAAAAGATATCTAGAGGATTCTTTTTCAAAGAGATGTCTGATAAGAGCGACAGTATTCTGAATTGAAAAACGTAACGTGTAAAAAAGAGAATATCCATATTTTTTGTTTTATCATAGCTGTCTGTGTAAAACACTACGGTATAACGACTACAAGAATTGTTAGTCTTGCGTAAAAATCTGTCCACTGAAAAACCGAGGGAGAGCACGAGGCAATTCAATCTTTCGCTTTATCTTCACGCTTTGACATGCTGGCTATATTCGCGATGCTTAAAACGCTCTTAAAAGATACTCGACATTTCAATGGAATCATGATAAATATCGTCTAGCGAGATGCTTCATGTGATTGCGATGTACGAACCGGTTGGCATGCAGCCGGATAATTTCTAGATGGACCGAAAGTAGGTCTTAATGTCAATTCTTTTTCTAACTTTTGCTTGTGTCAACCGAAGAAGATTTAGTACAATAAATGATTATAAGACTCGTGCCATAGTTACTATTTTAAGACATAAGAGAGAAAAATTATTTATTCCGTCTTAATAAAATAGAAAAGAAATATAATTCGGTAAAGATCAAGAAATAAAAACGAGCCAGATAAAAATGTAATTATAGTCGCAACAAATTAATGAAATAATAATATGGGAAAATAAATAAAGAATCTTACAGAAAATCTTAGCCTTTTATACGGAGCGTATCGTAGTGATCTTCACTGCAAATCTAAACGTGTTATTTTTACACGCATAAACATCTAAAAATGACACATTTGACTGAAGCTCTTTCTATATGTTTCTTGCCATTTTAGATTACGTCATTTAACACGTTTAATTATATTAAATTAAAAATTAATACATTCAATCGTGTTAAATGACATGATTTAAAACGGCAAGAAATGTGTAAGAAGAGCTTCAGCTAAAATAACACGCTTAGATTTGCAGGGTTCTTGTATTCAAGTTAATGAACTCTTGCGAGGCATTTTTTTTATATTTTCGCGCTCTCGCTGGCAGAATTTTAAAAATACACGCGCGAAGTAGCGTGTTTGGGCGGAAGTATATGCTGAGAAAATTTTATGAATAATTGTATAATATCTTGTTTAAGCGAGAAAGTTACGCTATCGTGTAATCGCGACACGCGATAATGAAAAATTTCAGTGCCGGGTTTTACACTTCTCGTCGCTACTTGCTGTATATGTATGTTCGCCGTTAATTCATCCTGATAAAATTATAGATAACACTTAACTTCGTGTTTTTCGACTACTCTATGTTACAATAACAAAACTCTTCGCGTATACCGGCGCACGAAACCTTTCGTGACTTGGGATAAGAATAGACTGGATAAAAACGATCGTAACTTTCCGCTTTATCCGCGTCGTTAGATTTTAATTTTGAAGTCAGTGCGAGGTTCACCGCACTGTTAAGATATTCTGAATTTCGAGACGTAGTATATGACGTTGCGAGAATAGCGTACGATTTAATGTGAAGGAGTTCTAACTTAAAATTTCTCCACTGCTCATTAGTTTTTTTTAAATCGGTGCTGAATTAGTAACATGACGTTGATATAAATATAGCCCCCGATACTTTTCAGGGAAGAATATTCAGCTTTTATAATTCAAGTATAGTATTATATAGTATTTTAGTAAATATAGTATTTTATAATTCAAATATAGAATTACAGACTTCTATATACTAACTAGACTGCTCACTCCGTTGCCATCTTTAATGCTAAAAATGTGGATAGCTATTTATAGTTCCGATTATACTAATGCATGTATAAATTACACGGACAATATATTCACGTGATACACTCAGTTCACGTGGTATACAGACAGTGTATACATATATGCATATATCGGAACTAGTAATGGCAGCCGGGTGCGCTTCTGTCTTTTTCTATCATATGCAAAATGACTGAACTGAGCAGTCTAGTTAGTATATAGAATTCTGTGTATAGAATACATTAAAACTTGAAGTTTACGCTAATTTAATAAAGAATTGCAACGAAAGATTCATGAAACTCGAAAGTTCGTTGAGAGATCGTTTCGCACGTTAATTTAAAACTCGACGACATTTTCCCAGTTTCGCTTTAGGGCAAAAGTCATGCTCCATTTAAGGTAGCAAACCTAGGAAGACATGCAAAAATTGACTTTTAGAGTCGCGGGAAACTATCGGAACAGAGAGCGCGACGAATCAGATTGATTCACGCACGGTTGCAGAACGCTGCAACAGGCTAACCATTTTTTTTGAACGGCGGACAAAGTGGCCTCGCGTTCGCGTCATGTCATTTCTCGCTCGCTTTAACTCGGTTGATTGAATCATGAGCGCGGCTCTTTTGCGCATTCCCCGCGGGCCTGGTTGCGAGTCGACGATAGACGAGATTAAGTTTGGCCGTCTGATGAACTTTGATCGTCCAGCATTCTGCCCTTTCCACACGGTTCCGGGGCTCGGCGACATTTTTGCACGCTTTTAGACGCATCGTATTTTATCATGGCGCTCGTATGGCATGGCAGCCACTGCCACTGGGAGAGTTTTTATACTGTTTCGATTTTAATTAATTCTGAGATATTTAACTCTGGTTACTGGCGGAGGTTTTGGTATGGTCAATCTGAATTTTCACGAATTACGCATCTGCGAGGCGGAGTATAATTATTATTAAAATGAGATAAAGCGCTCCTCGAAGCTTATGAAATGACTGGTCTATTGCGATTCGCCGTCGTGTAAATCAGCACGTGCATGAAATAGCGGCGCTCACGGCGAATACAAATTTAATTAACTTAATTAAATTCCAAGCGTACAAACAGTCACGGCGGCACAGCGATGCATACGGTACAGACAGAGCGTGAGAGGGACTATTATCGCTAACGGCCGACTTAAAGTTCCGTTTGCACCGGCTAATATACTTACGTCATAAGAAACTGAGACTCCACGAAGAGATTTTTGCCACTATTCCGCGTTAATTGTGTCGCGCGCGCTCGTTTTCCGCTTTTCATATCGCGAACTCGGAGTGACAGTACCGTTGCAGAATTTCCGTTGCTGTAAAATTATTTACGGGCTCCGTAATTCCTTTGCCCTTCACAATTATAAAGTTCAGTTCTAGAGATAACTTATTTAAAACTTATTTTTAGACGTATATAACAGCGCGCGCGCCGAGATAAAGGTAAATTTGTTCGCACAAATTTCTCCTTGCGTTTTCGCGCAGAGCGAAGTTTCAAAACAGAACGTAGGGGTCTCTCGATAAATTATTATTGTAAACTATAATGAGATAAATTGCCATTATATATATATCGCTTGAATGATATTGCATGTTTGACGAATAAAATTCTTATTTTCAAAAATATTTCTTTCTCGATTTTATCGATTAATGCTGCACGTTTTTGCCGATTTATATCTTATCTTGAGAAATATACATATGTTGTCATATTTTAATGTTCTATTTGTACGAGTGATGTAAGTATCGAGAACAGTGCCGTCTAATATCTCGGTACTGTTATCAAGAAGCGAAATCTTTGACATGGTTCGCCTAAGGTCCAATTTTCTTAATGACTAGAAGACATCAGGGACAGTACACGCACACGCACACACCGTTACCTTCCGCTTCTATGAAAATGTAAATCCCGATCCCGAGGGGGCAACAGGTGCTCGATATACCAGTCCCACGATCCGGGCTTTGTGTTCCTTGCGCCCTCCGTTCTCCCGGGCTACGGCTTCCTCGTGTTATCTCTTCGCGTCGCCTTATGCGCTTTATAACACGTATTAACGTTTTTGCCGTATTATCCGTTTTATTCAGCTCCTTGTTCCGGGCATTTCGTTCTTTTGCACCTACGAGATCGTTCCGCGGAAATGACTAACGCAATTAATAATGTCCGCGATTAGTTTTGCGAAAACTAAAGATTCCTGTGTGCGTCTACGTAACGATACGGTAAAAGACACTAGTTTTTGTAAATTTATTCGTTATCTAGGGTAATTCTGTTATTAAAGCGACAATTTATATATAATTTTGCCTTAATTGCAATTAACATATATAACGATTAATTAAGTATTTCAAAAGTTCTTGGAATTGTCGATAACATTGCAAAAAACATTTTACAAGAAAACTTATATCTAAATTCCCTAATCTTTTAATTACTAAGATTATAAATATTGATTAATAAATTATGCCATTTCTATATCTTTGTGTAAATTGTAGCACTAAATGTAATATAAATGTAATCACTCACTCTGTAATAAAGAAACAAAAAAAGAAGATTTACTTAACAGCTCGTGCTAACCAATATTGCTGGAGCTTGCCTGCAGCTAACTTAATGTATAAAAAGTAGCGAGAGAAGCGCTACTTTTTGTTTACTTTCGCGATCGGCTCGTCGGCGTAAGAGAGTGTATTTATGTAAAACTTTGAAAAGATTTCAAAGAAGTTTTTGTTACGTTCCACATTTTCTCCTGTATACCTGTTGTACATCAACTTTGCGAATAAATTACCGATGAACGTGGGGCGATCATATAGTCGATGAAGGTAATCGATGCGATAAATCGCCCAACGAAGAAAACGCTCTAACGCTGTAGTTGTACAAAAACATCCCTAATAATATATACGCATAAAAAAGCTTGGATAAAATTTGAGCTATGATTAAACAACAAATGTCACAAAATATATTTGATAGAGGATTTAATATTAAAACTCGAACACACACGGATTAACCGTAGCACCTAGTATTTTATATAATATGTCATTATTATGTCATGCACATTATTGTACATGTAATATTTGCGCGACTTAAAATTACTAACAAAGTAATTCTAATAATGGTAACAAAACCTTTTTTAATTTCTATTATTGCAAATTTTATCGCATCCCCGTTAGTCCTTAGAAAACAGATGGGATTAGGCGCAATTTCGCCAGATGTACAAGCCAAACTTTATCGAATTCGAATACGCGGTTTGCGCACGTACCCGTTAACAACCTAACGCAGCGCGGGGCAACTCTCCTTTAATCCGTTCCCGGGTAATTTCATACGCCAACTCTCTGTAAACCAACTCTGGCGCCGCGGCCGGGGTCGGTTGCGACTTTCGACTTTGGATCGCGTCGATCTCATCGAGGAACATTTGTAGAGCGAGGGAAGTGATTGCGGCCACCCGAGAGTCGGACCGCACGTCAGTCCGTAACTACTCGCGGATCCTGGAAAAGGGCTTTCTCTTTACATCCCTTCCCCGCTCCTCTTTCTCCAACTCTCTCTTCACCGCGTCCTCCACCAACAGTTAAGACTGTTTATTCGAAGCGTCGGTACTTCGAAACGAGGGCAAGTGTGGTGGAACGGGTTTTGAGGGCGGGATAAACGGGAAGAGAGGATGAAGCAGGAATCGAGGAAGTAGAAGATTAGGAGAGAGCGTGGAGATCGTGGATCACCACGGGGAAAGCCGTAGGCCCTCTTCATGTTGGTGGGGTTGTTAACGTCGGATGGCGAAGTTACAGATTGCTGCGGAAAAGAGTACATCGTTTCGCCCCCTTCTTTGTCCGCTCTATCTGGATCGCTCGGATCGGACGGTCATTCAGAAACATGCGATATCGGGATGTCCATTTCTCTTTACGGCCATCGAGCTACGATCATTTTTATATGAAGGCTCCGGAGGAAGTCCACGAACAAATCTCTTGCAAATCTCGCGCGATGATACGCATTCATATGATGCTGTTATCATTTTTTTATCAGTCTACGTCGCTTTATGGCTTGGGAGTAGGTGACAAAAAATATTATATAGATTCCTCGAAATCTGATCTTTTCTCCATCAAAACTTCTTTTATATAATATGCATTTTTTTAATATTAAATATTTTGTACATTCAAAACATTAAATCTTGAATCAAACTTTATTCAGGAAAAGTTCATTTGCAGTTAATTACAAAATAATTTTAATTGACTAAAACCTCTTTCTCTCTCTCGAATTGTCTTATTGTTAGTCTTCAACCAATTATTTAAATTTTGGGAATCCGTTTAAGATATTATTACGTACAAAATTTACCTTTCAAAAAAAGTAAAAAACGCGTGCCAAGTGTACGTACGACGTTCAAAAAACTGTATTAACAAAAATTTTGATATAATTTGGTCTTATAATTCCATTTGTATTTTTTTCAAAAATAATGACAGAAGTTAAATTACAAAAATAATGACAAAAGTTAATTTGGTCTTATTATTTGTATTTTCTACAAAACAATAATAACAAAAATTAAATATTCTTTCTTTCTACTACAAAAGCAATGATATTAGGAAACCAAGTGAATATGATTGTAACATTTTATTTTCTTCATTATGTGTCTTTATTATACTCATTATGTACCTGTTCGTTTTTTTCATGTTACATTGAAGTTTGTTGGATGTATTTTCATTTTAACAGTAACATATTACAAGTAACCCGTTATTCCCTAACCTTGTATTATATTTCAAACATACAAGAAAGAAATTTAGAAAAAAATAAAATACATATTATCTCGAACAATAGCTGTTGTACAACTCCTGAATGAGGAAAACTGAATAAGGAAAACTATGAAAAGAATTTATAAGTAGTAATACAGAATACAATTTATTAGTAGTAATACAGAATTTAATTTGAATATTACATAAAGATTACAATAGCTTTTCGAAGTCTAGCAGCGCCAAGTTTTTTTACATAAAAATTTTTTTATTTTAATTAAATTTTTTTCATTCAGGAGTTGTACAACACAGCTATTGTTCGAGATAATATATATATATATTTTTTTAAATTTCTTTCTTGTATGTTTGGAATATGATACAAGGTTGGGGAATAACGGGTTACTTGTTAACTGTTACTGTTAATTTAAATTTTGGGAATCCGTTTAAGATATTATTATCATAAATGGCTTTATATCGTTTGATAAGGTTTACTTCGAACTTGCACACCTATACACGTGTAACGCGAAGGCGGCAGCGGAGTTTTATACGGCGTATCGGTCCTAAATTAAATCACGTCGATCTCGCGCGAGTATCAGGTAAAAAGCGCTTACACCGCAATCGCTGTCCGTGTCGGCGATATTAAAAATAATGGCGTGCGCACGAAGGTGCACCAGTATCGAAGCACGAGGCAGCAGGACGTTGCTGACACGCGCAGGATTTAACGACGTTTCGAAAAATTCCGTGACCCATTGATCCTGCGTTAGTGGCTTGTCGCACGTCCCATCTACGTGGCGTCGAAAGTATCGCCGTTTTATCGGCCAGTCAGTAAATTCTTTCTCGCCGCCGTGTGTGCGCCCGGTTACGGTGGTGCGTTATATCGCAATGGACGTATCGCGATAACTCAAAAATCCCGGGGTTCCGGAATCTCTCTCTCTTTCTCCATTTGTGGCGCGCCTCGTCGAATAAAATATCCCTGCGTCATGACGCCGCCGCATGGACCGCGATTGTTCCCACTTGATCATGCGGTGTCCGAGTGGCTTGTCCGAACAACGATTCCGCTCAATCTGAAAAATTCCAAGTTATGAAATCTTCACGAGAACGCTCTTTATTCTTTAGGCGTCTCGTGGAATCTTCAATTTTATTCAGATTCGCAAGAAATTGCGGCTTGTTATTAAGCACGTTTATTAAGTGTATATTATAAAAATTAAAAAAATATTATAAAAATTTTCCTCGATCTTTCTTAGCCTGAAGCTTTTCTTCGCTCTTTCTATTTCCACTTTATAATAATTATACATCGTGTTGCAGAAACGCTTGATAATCCAATTGCTTTTGCTCCCCTAATTCTCCCCCCCCCCCCCCCCTCCCCCCCCCCTCTCTCTGTCTTTCTCTCTTCCTCTCTCATCAATTTTATTGTAAGAAATTTGAAAAGGTCCAATTAACGGCAGAATTGGCGTGCGAAGAAGCGGTTTCGCGATATCCGTTGTTATTGATCGTTATTTCGATACGTTCCAGTCGGTTACAAAGTGCTCGTGCACTCGGAATAATGTGAATTTGCGTTTCCGGCGCCATTCCCCGGAATATCAGCTATGCCACAATGCGTTTTAAGTGAATTCTCTCTTTTGCGTCGGAAAAGCTCGACACGTGTCCCTGTTCTTCCTGCCACCCATCGGCGCGCGCGCGCACGCACGTGCATCAGGAAACGAAGGCAATTGGGACCGGATCTGAAAAATCCGAAGGATTTTCGCGAGAGCGTCCGGTGGAATTTATGGACGGCTTTAAATAGCACTCCAACTTGCATCCGTGCCCCGTCATCTGCTTGAACTTCCGTCGCGATTGGAAATCCTCGCAAAAATGTTACGAGCATAGCATCCAAAAATAAATAACGACACGTAATAATCCTCAAATATAGGTTTCTTCTCACGTTAATTTTATTTTTTAAATATTTTATTCCGATATTTTTATTCATTTTAATAATTTTTGTATATATAAATACAAGAGGCTTTCATAAACTTATCACAGATTTATATTATATTTTTCCTCGAAGAATTCGCTCGTCCGATATTTATGATTCGAATATTTTTCCACTCGATATGCAACGCGTTCACTTCTCGTAGCTTAACACCGCCAACGCGATTTTGTTTTATCGCTCGCTCCTTGAACGTCCGTCGAACCACGATAATCGCCATTCCTCAGAATGTGCGCCTCGATCGAGGAGGACTTCCAGGTCACTCTATCGAATTACTTATAGGGTGTTTTTTCAGTCGGTCCTTTCATCTGGAAAAGGGTCGCGGGAATTAAGGCCGTTTATCTTCGTCTAAAAGATTGAGTCACTCAGGAGAAACTTCCATGGACCAATCGACGCTTACGTGCCTCGCAAATCTCTAGCGAAATCATCTTCGCTGCTCCTAGAATTGCGTAGAAACAAATTATCCCGTTGTTTTCGGTCGTCAAGTTCCTGCTGCTTCGCTGAAATTCTGTCAGTATATTATCGTTGTATCTCGAAATATCAAGGAAAACTAGTTTTGACTTGTCAAAACTACTACACAAACCGGATTCTACTTGAAACGGTTTTATTCAGCAGTATTACAATCAACAAACTTCCTTAGTCAGAATGAATAGAAATTCGAAAGCTATTAGAAAATGTTAATCGAAAATATGTATCGGAAATAGAAATTATATCTAGAAAAATATTTTCTGCTTGATATCGAATTAACTTTTCTTCTAAATACAAGCTTCTTTTTCTCGTAAAACTATATTCGTAACTAGTAAAATATATTAAAAATATATTTTCCCCTTGATACTGTTTCTTTAACAATGCAATAATTACTTGTTACTTATGTAACTACAAACTTATATCTTACATACGAAGCATAATTAATTAAAAACAGTTTTCACTAAACATATCACTTTGAGCGTATAACAATTATTTCAAGCCGTTCACGTGTGAAATTACGTACATTCGTAGTAATATATTTTAAGTAACTATCGGACCAAGTGCATCAGCTGCGGATAGCATTCGCATGATTAACTAAATCTTCTTTTTATCCGCATAATGAAAGGAGAGAGGGAGAGAGAGAGAGAGAGAGAAAGAGGGCGAGTGGCGACCAACTTTAGTAAATCAAGGCAGTCGCACAGCCATGAATTATGATCTACAATCTAAATTAATTTCACCCGTCACGCATTAATCCTCGAGAGAACTCGCGCGCTTTTTCAACTCTCCGCGCTCGCCTCTACCGCGTTTGAAGTCCCCGCCACAAATCAAAAATTCCGTTTACCTCGCGAAAAGTCCCCTTGATGAAGCCCGCCACCAATCCGAGCCGGTCCAGAAGTTAATGTCAAAAGAGCCCGGCGTGCCGACTACGAAGTCCGTCTCATTTCGGCGCCGACAAAAACACGGCATTGGCGCGCGGTAGCGCGACGAAGAGCAGCTGAGAAAAACGGCTGGGACGCGAAGGTGGAACGGCCGCGAGACCGGACAATGACTTTTCCGAGGTGTGAACTACCGCGAGGTGAGACATCCCGTACATACATGCACGTTGAAGGCGTGCGTGTATTCGCACGCGTATTCGCGAGAGGGACGAGAAGACGGAAACGAGAGGAGGAAGGAGGAAGGGTGAGTAAGACGCGGTCCCAGTTCACCAGAACACCATGAGAATTAGCGAGCGAGAAGGATTTCGGAAGGCAGGAGGTCAGGATGAGGGTGCAATAAGCGTCCTTGCTTCGGAGATAATATCCCTTTCGGCCGATCTTCCGGGTCGAGCATCCGTTTCGCTCCCCGTTTCTCTTCTCTTTTCTTCTCTTCATTTCCGTCACTCTTGTCCAACTCTTACGAGAGGCTCTCTCTTTCTCTCTTTCTTTCTCTCTCTCTCTCTCTCTCTCTCTCTCTCTCTCTCTCTTTCTTTGTGTCTCCTTCTCGCTTTCAGCCTCCTTCATCCTCCTCTAGTAAGCGACATGACTTTCTTCTTCCGACTTCTGCCGCTCTTTCCACTTCTACTTCTCACGCGCAACCCTCGTTTCTCCCTTTCTCCCCCGATCCTGTCTCTTCCCCCTGCGCCTATACACGCCGCCCCAAACTTGAATCCAATTTTCCACATCACATCCCGCAAAAGTTACTCCGCGGTGCTCGGCGGGGCAGGAAGCAGCGCGACGCACGGCTCTCGCGCGAAGGAACGACGGAACATTTTTATCTTCTCTTTGCTTCTCTTCTCTCTCTCTTCTTCTCCTTCTCTTGCTCCTCTTCCTCCCTCGTGCCGTCCGAAGTAAAACAATTTCGGAACATATTGCCCGAGTACGGCTGCGATCTCTCCCTTCTAACCCCCGCGCTTTTCCCGCCCCATCGCCGAGCACGCCCGTCGCTATGTCGTCCCGCTTATTCGACCCTCGTGGAAGACGTAATAACGCGTGTACCACTACCGTTGCCCGTTCCCGTAGTTCTCCTTGTTTTCGTCCTTCACCGTCCTTGCACTGCCGTTGCTCGCTTTTCGACACACAAGAAGTTTCCGAGAAGAAACAACTTGGCAAATTGGAATTGGCCGTAAAATTAGTGATTGTTTAATTTATTATTTTAAGATAAATATATATGGTAAATTAGCGATTCGTCATGTATCAGAAAGTCTAGAAAAATAAACTAAGAAATGTCAATATATATACACATAAATATCCATAAGATTTTATATAATGTAATATATGTATATACACAGGGTGGTTCCCCCCGGACATTTGCGACAAACTTACAGGGGTGCTAGATCTCGATAAATTGAACAATTTTTGTTAAGTAACTCGTGTCCGGCGACGCCTCCTTAAAGCGCTAAGCGTCGTTTTTAGCCTTGTTGAACGCTGTTTGATTTCTGTATGGTTAGATTAGAATTTAAAAATCATACGTTTTTAAATTTTATTTTGTGTATTTTATAACAACAAATGTTCAAAATTGC
>NJRL01000168.1:233045-248261 GCA_003063815.1 Aphaenogaster rudis
GGCGCCGCTGCCTTCTGCTTTGCTAGTTTGAGAGTGAAAGGGATTCCCTAAAATCTAAAAATAAAATGGGGTTCGCCGTTCGATATTACCACCTTGTCTTTTCTTTCTCAAGAATTTCGAGCCCTTGAATTTGAATGGGCGCCACGATAATCTTGCTCAGGGCGCCAATGTTGCTAAAACCGACACTGCTCGCGATAATATTGTAGATTAACGGTTTTCAAAGAAAATAACATTACGAGATCTCACAGGAGTAGTACGCGCGTGTCATGAAGCATGCGGATCGTGTCTGCGATTAGAAAAGTAATAATTTTAAAAGTAATAATGCCAGAAAATATAGCAAGTTTGCGACACGGCGGCATTCGCGACATTCGAGCGTCATCACTCGAGTCGAGGAGAAAAGTCCGACTACTCATTAAAGAGGAATACTTGGAAACTAATTTCTTTAAGATCGGCCATTTGTTCGTCGGACGTTCTACACTGAATTCCTCGCTACTCGACACCCACTTCGAAGTCAATTATCGGCGCTTGATGTCGGGGTGGACGGGGCGAGAGGAGAAAGGCGAGGAAAAAAGAAAGAGCTCGAGCGGGAAACTCAAGCGGGCGATACAAACCTTGTTGGGCGTTCGTGACCGTGAATAAAACGAATCGCCGGTTCGAGTTCGCCTGCGAATTGCCAAGGTCGGGTATATCACGTTCCACGGCGATGGTGTTTTCCTTCGAATTAACCCCTTTGCCCCCTCCGTCTCGCCTCTTTCGCGCCACGCTCACTCGGCTCGCGGCCGCTGCTTCCTATTCGAGACAACGACGGCAAGAACGAAGAACCGTTGTTTGCGCGAAAGTCAGCGACTTCCGAAAGAACTATCGCGGCAAGAAAGACTCGCGCGGAATTAACGAGAAAGATATTTAACCCCGTTCGCGCAATGACCTACGATCTTACAGACAGACGTCGTCTTCTTTCTCAGATTAAAGTAGTATTTATAGATATAAAGATGGGAAATAAACCATTTTATTTGTATTGTACAAAGTCTACAAAAAGCCCCATGCAAATGACGCCTCTCTTGTGTCGTCATAAATCATCTCGCTACTGCAGAGTTAACGAACAGGTACTTCAAGTTTTGCTCGTGCCGTCCCGTCTGCAAGAACAATTTTCTAGCCGAGATAAATACTATATATATTTTTTTTTTCTCATCGGAAAATAACATGCGGACGCGTATTATCTGCCGACAGTTGCGCGGCGGGAAACCGAGGCACTATTATGCTTTCTTTGCTCATTACCGTTACTGTCGTCGTTTTGCTACCGGAGATGGATCGTTCTGACTGTTCATCGTATCTCCTGCGAGAGGAAGAGCGGAACCGGCGCGGCGCGGCGCGGCGCGGCGGCCGGGCTAAGAGGCGGTGGGTCAGGCAGTGTGTTTCGTTTGAAAATTTAATTTCTCTAATTAAAGTGCCGACGGGCTTTACCAGGGCGCATCTCCCGTCGTCCGTCCTCGTCTTTCTTCCTCTCTTTTGCCCGGTGCTGCGTCCCCTTTGTGTCCCGGATGCGAGCCGCGCCTGCGGCCTAGCTTTTGCCCGAGTCACCCGTTTCATTAAGCTAATGAAAGTTTTCTTTTGAAGATGATACGCTAAACAATTTTATTTCGCGTATCCCTGCCGGTGTTGACGCTGATGACACTACGTGCGGTATGCTTCGTCAGGCGAGTGTCCATCTGATAATTAAGCGTCTAATTGTATTCGGGAAAGAGAATTAAGCACAAACACAGTTAATACTCGATTTAATTCTACAATCTACATCAATTAATGTTCAATAAGATACAATATACGTTTTTTTTTAAATATAAAGACCTTGTGACTTTTTATGGACTTTGTATCGACTATCGCTATTTTATTAATTTATTTTTTGCTTTTATTTCAGAGCGCACTTTATTTTTCTGTGTCATTTTCATTGAAATAAATAATCTCGTTGTCATTACTCGAAATGCTGCTCGATATGCGACACCTTGTTATTTTTTTTAGCTTACAATCGCGCGCATACGGATCGCCGCAATCGATCGTGCCGACGATGCGTCATCCTTTGAGGTGGAAAAATCAGTGTTAGCGGGAAGGTTCGAAAGTGGTGGTTACGCTTACATCAAAGAGCACGGGCTGCTCCTCGCCTCGTGGAAACTAACGCCGCGCCGGGGGAATTCATTTCCATTCGATAGCCGGCCACGGCCGAATGCGAAAGCAGCTGCCGGCCATGTGGTGTGCAAACGAGGTGGATTAATCGCTTTTCCTCCAACGTTGCGATATATCCCAACGACGCCTCATTCGCGGGGAGAGTCGCAGTACCTCTCACGAAATTTCATTTTAGCAAGACTTTTTGTGGCGCGCTCTAGCTTTTTTTTGTTTACTTTTCGAGTTCGCACCGGCCGCCGCGTACATTACAAATGCACTTTTACCCGCGATATAAAACAAAATGCATGACGCGACGCTAGAAACAGAAACGGCGTTGAAGAGCTCGATATATTTGGGCAGCGGTCGTCATGTTAAAATAACACCGGCAATAAGTAACGCGCAAGTTCCATATTTCCTTTTGTAGCTGTATAACACAGAACGCGTCATTTTTAGCACTCAGCTAACTTTGATTTCCGTCCCTTAATTGGAGATAAGCGGAGCGAGGGGGTGAGGTGTAATTTCGCTTCGTTCTCTCGGCGGGGCGTAGCGATGCGACGATCGTTAAACCGTTATCGTCGGTCGAGGGGTTCGCCGGCGACGGCTCGCTGTATTGCGTTTTGCGATCCGGTATCGCGAGCCGGTTACCGCTTAAGGTTACGTCGTCCGCACCGTTGAACCGCGTCTCCGCCGCGTGTCCCGCGCGCGCGGATTTCCGCCGACATGATTTATGGTGGAAAAGGCGCCTCTCTCACCCCCGCCCGCAGCCACGCGCTACGCGCTCGGCCTCCCCAGAGACGGCGGATTCTGCGGGCACGACCTGTTTTCGTTAGTCGGGGAAGTGGTTTAATTATTAACTACGTCGTAAACTCCCGCGCGACGTGCGCTTTTCCGCTCGGATGAACGTCTGTTTAATCCATTTTTATTGGGGGCTTCATGGATTGTTTTACTCACGCGCAGTTTCGCCATTTCAATTTAATTATACTAATTGTGTAAGAAATTATTATTTAAACAACGTTCGAATCAGCCTACAGACATATAGTGCGACTAGAGATATAATCCGACATAAATTTCTCTAACACACACGCGCACGGTGGATGCTATATTGAAGACACGTTTAACTTTAATTAATTAATTAACGCTCCGAATGAGAAGATAAATGCTGCAGATTAATTCCGCTTCGGGCACATTAATATTCATGAAGCTAACTTTGACCTTTGATAATTTTTTCTGTCTCTTGTAGTTTCTAAGATCTATGAGTGGGTCACGTTCTACGTGAAATGCTGCCTGCTCCGACTTTATCCGCAGTAATCAAATTTTCCTAAAACGTTACAGCACTATATACGAAGGCCGGCATTAAGATAATTAATCTGCAACGGACACATTCAAGCGTATTAGAGCACATTAGGGTAATAGATATTTCTCCGTAAGCTAAATGTTGCGCTTCGCAGACTGCTGACCGCCTTTCCTCTCTCCATCTTCCGCTCGTATTAATTTGTGGGCCCTTATACAAGCCCTCCTCTTACGGAAGTACCTTTCAGAATTATTTCTCAGCAATTTTCTCTATAGAGAAATTGGAATATTTCTCGTAAATTTAAACGTTTATAAATATCAGAAACGTTTTTTCGAAATTCTTTCGCAAATCGTTTTGATAGCTTCGGACTAGAATTATGCGAGAAATATCGAATGCGGATAAAAAAGATCAGAAGAACTCGCACGTGAACCAAGCAGGTGATATTTAATTCTTCGATCGCGATTTCGCCCCTTGTCCCAGCTTGCTGAACTTACACTGTTGTAGTTAAACCGAAGTTGCGGGATTCATTGTGAAACTTCGCTCGGAAGCGTTACAATGACGGCGCCGGGGCGATCGATTGTCATCGCCGGCCGCCGGGTCCTTGCAAGCTCTCCGGGCGTGCTTATTAAAGTCAGCGATTAACGGCATGTCGGACACGGCGCTCTACACGAAAGCCGGGGCTTTGTCCGTTTCCACGTTAATCGGGCATAACATTGTGACGGTGGTGGTACTCGCTGCCGGTGTCCGTACGGTAACAACGTGGACGAGTACAGCCCGTTACGCTTAGGCGGACGGATGTGATGTCAGGCCGGAAGCGTCGCAGTGCAATACGTGTACGCACATCTGCAATATTCCCTTGCCCGGGATACGGCATTAACTAGAGGTATTGTCCAATTCGGGATTTGAATTCGCATTATGCTATGTTTATTGCTAACGCTTGTTTAATATTAATATAAAATAAGCAGTCTTGATATATTAACGATATTAATCGTCAGTAGTAATCATTAAAAGAGAAAGAGGGAAAGAGAGAAAGGGAAAGGGAAAGGGAGTTAGCACGTGGTACTAAGAAAAACGCGCGCAATTTAATAATTTAACCATCATAATTAAAAGAACCATCATAATACAGAAGAAAAGCTTCTATATTTGCTTGTTGTTTCCTCCGACGAGGATCGTTGTTGAAAGTATTTTCTACAATTGGAGAATTTATCAAATAGCGCCGTTTACGACCATGTCATATCCAACATGAATGCCAACAGTCAACAGAAACTATTGAAGCAGCAGCAACGGCGGCAGCTTCTTGTAGCGGGACTCGGCGTGTCGTTTAAAACTGACTTGCGAGATGCAGCGACGACAAGAACGCTGTCGTTAAGTCGCTAGTGAATTCCGCCCTGTCACGGCTCATCGACATTCACGTCGCATTCCACGGGAAGTGCAAGCGAGTTTAACTGCGGGAACGAGAGGGTGAGGAGAAAAAGAGCGAGAAAAGGAGAGGAAAAAAAAATATATAGAAAAGAGGAGAAGTCGCGCGTGCGGTGATGGATCGACACGGTTAGCGATGTCGCAGCGGCGACGATTTGCGCTCTTTATTTCCGTTCTCGCCAAGTTAGAGCTCGCCCCTATCTCTCTATGACAGCCTTGCCAATAGCACTTTCGGCACGTGACGTGAAATAAAACGCGCGTCGCCTCGTGAAAAACTCGCGCGAGACACACCTGCGAGAGCGTACGACTAACAAGACACTCGGTTATTACGTGGAGAACCATTTGCAGAAAACTTATAAGGCTGTTGGGAAAGCTGAAGACTAATGGTGGTTCCCGTCGCCGTAAATTAATATTTTCTCATCCTTCTTTTTGGTTTCAACTCTGTTAGTTGCATATTAGAGTTTATCCTCTTTACAGGATATTACAGTTTATTCCTCTTTTTTCCTTTAATATTAATACTTTTTATATAGTTATATATGTAATGTATATTTTATGATATTACTTTTTTAAAGTCATAGAACGTTAAGGAGAGTTCAGAGCATGAAATAAACCGCGTTCCACTGTGTCCTAGCCTATTCCGTTCTTCCCCTCGTTCCCTTCTATGCTCCCTGCGCATTTACAAGTAATGAGCCACCGCAGTTCGAGGCATGCGAATTTTCCATCATCCGCTTCCGTTCTGCGGTGGCAATGGGTAAATCAGGGAAGCTCGCTGCGGCGAGCTCGGAGCCGGTAGCGGCGAAGTACCGTTTGACCTTCCACCTGCGTGTACCACCGAGCACCGATCTTGTAATCTCGGGTGACGCGACCCTGCGGAATATTTCATCAGGCTGCACGAATGCACCTGCTGCCCCTACGGAATACAGTGAATTCGCTCGCCTGTATCACTCGGCTCACCTGCGGCAGAACAGCGAAGGTAGGTCCTGTTGTTCCCATCCCTTCGACACCGACACCGTCGCCGTCACCACCGCCGCTTCCGTCTGCGACGCGGTTCGCTGTTTGTCTTTCGCTTTGACGGATGGTGGTTAATGGGCCGATTTATTTCAGCCGCGATTAGCGGCCCATGACGAAGAGGGTCGTTGCGGAAAATTTGCTCGCCTCCATTCTCTCCACGTCTCTCCGCCCTTCGCGCTACCTCTTTTTATTTATCTTCTACACCCCGAATTGATATAATACTTCACTCCTCTTCCCTTCTTCCTCACGTGGAGGGACGCCTTTTAATTATTTGATTGAACGATCCAATTGTACGGGATTTTCGACGCGGCGAAAGAATGATGGGGTCCAGCACGAATGGGACTTACACATAGAATGTCACTATTATTATTTATAAGCTAACTGTATCGCGTTAGTGATCGATCACACGGGTAAGTAATTCGAAGTTTCCAGTCGCTGCGCGCCATGACGTCAATCACTCACGGGAACTTCTTACTGTTTCATACCGCGGCAATAATACACCCGTCGCCTTATCGCTTCGCCGCATCGATCATCCACCTTTGCCGAGCCACTCCACCGGTGCACATCGAATTTCAGAATTGTTCGGTACACATCGTTACAATAACGACCCGGCATCGCTTCCACCCCGTTTCCCCCGGCTGCCGTTTCTCGTTTCCGTCGCGCCGAACTGCACACCGGTGTGCCATCATCTTTATTACGTTGCGTTGCAGTTCGCGTGGTGATGATATGGATAGAGATAGATATTTACCGAGTAACAAGCGCGCTTAATATCTAGTTTTGTCAATCTGCATGGCGCACGTGTTTTTCCATTTAAATTTATTTAAGGCATTATCGTTTGTACTGCTGTGCAATACTTTATATCAAATTGCAGCAATTGTGAAATAAAAAGGAAAGAAGAAAAAACGGATCAATTTTGTCGGGTCTGAATCAAGTTGAAGTATGAGCTTGAATACTTTCTTTCTAAATTCTTATATATTATTAAATTGCACATTTTCAGGTATAAAAGAATACGTTCTTTTAGGAATGAAAATAATTCTGAAAGTGGAAAGATTAGCCATGGTTGTTGCAACTGTTTCTCCGATATTTTCCTTAGCGTATCATCCTTGCGCGTTTACCTTTCTCTCGCTTTTGTACGTAGAGAGGATGGGAACGGGTCGTTCCCAGAAGACTCCTACAGCATAATAAATGTCCGTCTATCTGGCCATCTCTTATTGCGTTCCGACGATATAGTGTAAAGAAATAAAGTGAGGAAGAGACCAAAGGCAAAAGGGTGGCGGCGAGTTTCGTGCAAAAAGGACTAAGATGCGCGAGATAAGACGTGGGAGGACGCACGAAGACAAGCGCTTATATGCAGCGCGTGACGTAGATTGCGAGAAGGAGGATAAAGAGAAGAAAAGGTCATTGAAAAAAAGCCAGGCGGGGAAACTTATTTTACGTCAAAGTCGTTTCACACACACATCCCTTTGAAAAAAAAATTTTTAGTGCCGCCGGAAGATCGTGACGTAGGTACGTGATTTTTGTCGCGATCAGCTTAACTCTGAATTCTCGTGTTACATAATGTACACGAGTCGTCATTTTTTAAAGCGATATGTCGGACCGCTGTGATGACAACATACTGCAATATGACGCAGCAAATCGAATAAGACAATGGTCGGTGAAGACGTAGTATCGTTGAAGAGAATTGTTAAAAAGTGAACAATTGGTACATCTAGGAAAGAGACGAATGTTCTGTAAAGGAGGTACTTGTAAACGAATAAATCGGTACACACGCTCTAAGTAGAGACTGGAGTAACTTGACGGCACACTCTTTGTTCGCCAGTAGTTGTAAAAGCGAACGATGCTTACGTCGGACCGAAGGAAAAGGTCGGCAGTATCAATAAGGCGCAAGATGGCGTGAGGGCACGAAAGGAGAGATAAAAGCGCCATACTTATTGCTAAATCATGAACGAGCGGAGAGGTAAGGCGACATGGCAGTCTTTTTACGGCGACGCAAAAAGGCGTAGAAAATGGTCACGTAGGTCCAGGAGGGACACGGGTAAATATAAAGAGAGAATGAGAGGTGGCGAGAGAGATAAAAGCGGAAAAATAACGAGGGTGATCCGGCGCTCGTTAAATGTTCGCGCTTGCGAACGAATTAGCAAAGGCTGCGCGCAAAGTTAATGAAAATATAGTTACTAGTGAAAAATAAAAGAATGAAAGAAGGACAAGAGAGGAAGAGGGGAGGAAAGAAATTTATTATGGTCTAGGAAGAATACGTTATGGCCGGAAATAATATACGACACAGAAAGCATAATTAGATAAAAACAGTGATAAAAATTGGTTACACGTGTGTTACATGAGAAAAAAAGAGATAAGTTAAGGAAGAAAAAAGAGGGAGAGGAATATTTATCGCTTCATGCCCTTTAGTTTTTAGAAGATACAACATCCAAAGGTCTTTGGAAAATAGTTACTGATTCAGCCTCGACAATTTCAATGGGTAACAAGATTCAGAAATATGGAAAAACAGCAGTGAGACGGAGAATAAACGCGAGGAAATGCAAGGATTTCAGGTACAACGTACATCGGTGAAGCCGGCATTCGAATGTCGTTAACTGCGGCAAAGGATTGCGCAGACGTGCATTCGTGCATACGGGGTTGCATGAAAGGGAGAGGCCAGGAGATGGAAAATCACATAAACGGATTCAGACAAATCGCAGGGAATGCGAGGAAAATGCGGAGTGAACCGGAACAGCAAACTAAGGGGATGATGATAATACTTGTAAGCTTATAAAATGGCGCGCCTGGTAGTCGGATTGCTGGGCGAAGGGCCACTTTTATTGCGGTTAAAAATCGATGGCGTTCGCTCGTAGCGGATAAGAGAGAAACGAAAGATAAACGCGGCCACGGCGAGTGCAGGCATACTAAAAGTAAGACAATGTAAGGTCGGGAAAAGCAGGATAGATAAAAGAACAAAAGCCTGACTCGAAAAATCCACGTAACGCGACGGCTGTCATATTTTGTTCGTGGCATTGTTGCAGTTGAGACAGAACTGTGTTGAAAATGTGTAACGTAGATTCTGACCGATTGAACTCGAGTTGAAGTATTTAGAACAAATTGAAAATAAATATGAAGAAAAGATTGAACAATAGTAAAAAGAGGTATTAAATTGCATATGTACATAAATTAACAGTAATGTAATAAGAAAAATACAACGCAAAATATACGTGCAAAAATGGAGAAGCAGCAACATGATAAAATAATATAAATCGACGGTGTTCTTTATAAAAAAAATAACATTGTGTGATCGTTAACGTTGATGTGAAATATGAGATGACAGTGGGGTATTGTTAAAGTATTAAAAAGGGGACACAGATAAGGGATTATATATAAGATATAAAGGATCTCCTTCGAGACTGAAAGAAGAGCCCTAAGGTAAGAAGTTGAGATAAAATAATGCAGAGAAAAAAAGCGGCGTGAAAACTGAAGTAAAGAAAAAAAGTAGACGGAAACGCGATAAGACACTTCGACTTTCTAAAGAACGTAGTGTTGCCTCGTATAAATAACTTCGAATAGTATTGGCAAAATATAATACATCAACAAATCGGCAATACATTAAAATGATCATTTTCACCAGTTTTTTTATTGGTGCGTCTACTTCATTCTTTGCATCTTTTTTCCTCCTTACAGCGAGAAACCAAAGATGTAGAAATAATCTCCAACAATGTTGAACGAATAGATAATCTTAGAATAAGAGATAATTATGATACCCGCGATAGTATAATTGTGAATACTTTATAAAAGAATGTTCTGAAATTAATCCCTCTACACAATTCAGATGCAAGAAGTTAATCTGTTGCCTCACGAAGCACATCTAAAACAATAAGCGAGAGAACGTAGAGAAAGTTGGAAAGCGAATAAAGGTAGGGTGAAGAGAATATAAAGGCGTGAAGAGGGAGTAACGCGGCGAAGAGACAACCGCAAAGATGGATAAGTTGGCGAAAAATAAAATGGCCGAGGCGGCGGCGCATCACCCGCCGAGCAGTCATCTTCTCAAGGAGGAAAGACGCTCTTGACTGTGTCCCGCTTTAAAGATAACGAAGCGAGTTCTTCGCGGAACAAAGCTTCGTAACCGCCGCTGCCGTCGCGACGGTCGCGGAGTGTTTGCCGAGACTGTCTCCAGCAGTGCGACAGGAGCGACAGGTGGCTCCGTGTGCCCGCTTTTTCACCCCTTCTCACCTTTTCTCTCTCTTTCTCTTTCTCCCTCTCTCTTCCTCTTTGCCGTTTCTCCATCCGTCATCCCCTCACGATTCCGCCCCTGGGCTCGCTCGCACCGTTGGCACTCGCTCGGGGGTGTGATTTAAAGTGTAAACTTAAATATTCCAGTTGGTACCTTCGTGCAAATAGATTCGATATTAATGGAGCTTCAGCACCTCTCTGGGAAAGAGAAAGAGAGGATATTCGAATATCTGCTGCAGGAAATCCTAATGGCGAATCTAGCTACTTCATATGCCTAATTCGTATATTTAACGAAAGAAAATAATGTAACAATAAAAACACAAATACAATCTTTATAAATTAAAATTTATATTACACATATAACAACAAATTCGGAGTTCTGACACAGCAAATATTCAGCGTTAATATGGAGAAAATAACATTTAAAGCGAAGTAGTCTTTTCACTGGAGAATTCTTGCGGTTATCTCATCCAGAGCTCCATCAAAGAGATCGCAAGTAATCCCCTCGAACGACGCGCAAAACGTTTCGATCTGACTTTTTCGTCTTCTTTTTCCATTTTGGGGTGATTGATTTATAGATGAGAAAGTGACGGCATGGCGGAGTTAAGTGTCTCGGTTCAAAATAATTATCAATCGCTACTCTTATCAAATCTACGGTGAACTTACCTGCTCTGTGTATATAAGAGGAGAAGGATATCCCGCGTTAAGACAAATTTCAAGAAATCTATTAACGAGAATCAGTGTACAGCTCAGCTTTCTTTTAATCCACCGTTAATCCATTTCGTTCTGCGATTGAAAGACGAAGGGGAATTGATGTTCTATATATCTCTTATACATAAAGACTTTCGTATTTAAAAAAAATATATTTCCAATATTTCTCCTGCATCGAAAGCTGTATGAATTAGGAAGCAGTTTGACAGTATATAATCGTATTCGTGCCTCACTTAATCTATAGAAGGAAAAGGATTCACATGAATAATGAAATATACCGTCGTGTATTAGAGAAAAATAAAGGAAGCTTTATTCTTTACATACCATAGCAGGCGATACGAGTCGGCCGCGCGTCGTCGACGCGAACGACAAACGCGCGCGTCACCGACGACGCAGAGATATAAACGAATATCGGTAGGAAGATCGGGCCGGTAGGGGGTCTCGGGGTACACGGTAAGATCGGTAAGATGGGATCCTCCTCGTCGCGCGGGGTCGTATGATACACACCGTCGCCTCTCTTGTCTCGTCTCGCTCTCGTTTCTTCGTCCTCGCTTTCTTTCACCGTCGCCTTCGGCTTCTTCAGGTCACGCCAAGATCGCCGCCAGTTTGTGCAGATTCGTTATGGTCGTCGCGTCGCCTGGCTGCAACCTGAGAGCCTCCTTGTAAGCCGCGGCGGCCTGCTTGTACTTGCCGTTCAGGTGTAGGATCGCGCCGAGATTCGTGTGGCTGCGGGCCTCGTGCGGCCTCAGACTGGCCGCGTGTCGGTACCAGACCTCGGCCTCATCGCGACGATCGGCCTGCCTCAGCGCCGAGGCCGCCGCGACCGACAGCTCGTAATCGGACCGCGACAGCTCGGCCGCTCGCAGCTGCTCCTCGGCAGCCTCCACCAGTCGGCCCTGCGACGTCAGGAACAGCCCTGGAAATTTTCCAAACAGACATCATCGTGCGTGTCGCGAGGCGGCATCGCGTTCGATCAATTTATACGTCGTGTATTGTTACAGTTAATCAAGTTGCTCGATAGATCGTTAATCGGTGTGGCAATCATTTATTCAATACATATAATTCTGCAAATCTATTCACTAATATTTTGCAATAGATCGATTCCGCTTATACGTAGAATTGATTTCTGATAGAGGAAACATTTTTTCGTATTTCGGTACTTTTTAAAACGATGTTTTGAGGTAGAAAATTTTCAGGAAAACGTGACATTAAAAATGCAAATCTGATGAAAAAATATTTTTGAATAACTGTATTTTTAATTTGAAAGACACTTAATAAAACACGAACGTTCTTCGATCAACGAGAAGGTAGAAATTTGAGATTCCGATATTAAAATCTTGACCGATATTCATAGTCCATTCTTATTTCAAGACTGTCTTAAGTAACGTCTTAAAATGCTAATATGACTCTATGATTGGTTCATGATAACTTAAGATTGTACTTAAGATGGTCTTAAATATAAGAACGGACTATGAATATCGGCCATTGAGTCTTTGCCTTAAAATTAGAGATAGACATTCTATTTATTATTAATTAATTAAACAAAAATACGCAGTATTTTAACATTCTTGAACGAATGGGAAAAAGATACGCGGAAAATTACATGCGGCAGAAGATCGTCTCCGTATATCGGTGCAATTTAACGCGGCTGACGTTTTGAAGCGTCGCCGCGTTTCCCCGGAATTTTAATACCCGTCGATCCATCCTCGGCATCTCGATTCATCCCCGTGCCCTCTGGTATTCATTCTTCTTTTCGATTAGCCTGTCCGCCCTCCTTCTCGTCAGATCGACTATCATCCCGCAGGAAATATTACAACGGTATTTATAGCGGCTCGACGAATCGGCAATCCTCTTATCTCCCCCTCCTATTAAGCGACTCTTCGAATCTTGGTTCTTTGATTCCCGTCGCGATTCCCCCTTGCAACCGAAGGGAACTTCGAGGACTCCTTTTCAGAACGGATTCGGGGATCGGGAATCAATTATACCGTTGTTACAATGGGGTCTCGGCTGTGGCGACCGGTTCGACGATGGGGCGGGGAAAGGTTCCTTCGGGGGTGCGTTCGGCGGGTGCAAAGGCGAAGTGCTTAAGAGAGCGTATTTCATTGCTTTAATAATGAACGAGGATTTTCCCTTATCACCGCCGAAGACGATTACAAATACGGGCATTAGATATTTAAATTGCGATGCGGTCGAGAAGCGGAAGGCCAACCTCGGTCGGCGAGGAGCAGGGGGATGAAACGATAGTGGAAAAAGGAGACGGAGACAGTAACCGGAGACGCCTACTGTCGAATACCGGACGACGTCGATGAGGACGACGACGCTTTCCTGCGGTCGCAATTAAAGGAGCTCTTGGTCGCGCCTTACCGTAATGATGGTGCACGCTGGGGTCGTCCGGCGCCAACCTGCGGGCCCTCAGGAACCATCTCTCCGCTTCCAGGACGCGGCTCGACTAAAGAGAGAGAAAGCAGAGGCGACTCGTGAGCCACCGCGAACTCGATAGCCCTGTCTGTCCCCCCTCCCCCTGGCGGTTGCTACCGGTTCAGGAGCTTGTTCTATTACATTGGACAAGATTTTTGAATATATTATATCCATTAAATTGTGGATGTATATATGTCACGCTGAATATAAATAAATTTTCAAGGACAATCAAAAACATGTGTTTATATTAAAAAAAATTAAAATTTTTTTAATTACCGTAAACAACAACTTCGAATCTTTCTTTCGCCACAGGAACATATTGCAATTTTCGTTGACAATTTCGATACAATATCCAACGTCCATTCGCAAAATTGAGTGTCACAGAAAAAAACAATACCTAACGCGAGAAACAGGAAAATAGATTTACATTCAGCGTTGAATTATCTAAAAAAAGACCTTTGGTTTCCTAAAAAAGAATCTCGTTTGTCGTCGAAATTTTGACATCCGTTGTTGTTTGTTAATACCATCAGAATATGATATTTGACGTAAATAAATGTAGTTTTGGAGATGTAAAAGCCGGGAGGAGCGGGGACTTCATATTGACCCAAATATATTTATATTGCGCATTATATTGCGTATCGCGGTAGAAGTTTCTCAAGTGGTAACGGTCGATATATAGTCAGACTTGGAAAGTAGATCGCGATAAGGTGAAATAGAGCGGCGATGGCAGGCGATGGCGATCTAAAAGCAAAACGACGGCTACTTACGTTCCGTGCCAAAAGTTTCCCGTAAGTGATGTGGGCCGGCACGTGGTCAGGCTGGCTGGCCAAACTCGCCTGAAACCACCTCTCCGCTTCCGCATACTGTTGCAGCCTCGACAGCGTCTCGCCTAGCAGATTGTACACGCTCTGGAGGAAGAAAAAGAAAAAAATAGACGGCTTCTTTGGTGTCATCTAATTTCTGTCCGCCGTTACACTGCAGAAATTTTAGAACTTTTAGAATGTTCCGAATTGCTTTTACTTCTCCTCTCATTTAAATTCTTTGACCTTGAATTCAGAGTCGATTTTTTTTTTACGAAAATTCAATTGTTTGCTACTTTCGTATTCGCAACTCTTTACTGTGCAAGATTAGATATCGTTTTAATTAATACTGTAGTTAGATCTCTTTGCAAGTAACGGCCATTTATATTTAAATGTGGAATAAGATTTTGCTATTTGTTTGCACTGCCAAAGCTTAATACGAAGAAATCCCCAGATTTTTCGGTAATTTATATTAGTACGAATTTAGGTCATTAGACCTTTTTCTTCGTAGGTTTTAGAGAACCGTATATTTAAAGCTTAATCTCCGTTTTGCTTCATGCTACTTAAATATGCAAACATCGGTTAAAGAATCCGGTAAGTGCGAACGTGTTTGAAAAACACGAGCGCGAGGCGCAACTGAGGGTTGTGTTTACGAGAAAATCACGTGTGGATCGAAACGCGAAAAGGTTCGTTAGCGTGCGGGGGAAAATTATGCTAATAAATTCAACAACTAATAAATTTGCTGGCAACTAATTCACAAAGCGTAACAAATTGCCGCGATATACGCGGACACGTGTACACGTTTTAATACGCGTTACAATATAATAATAAGCTCTTAATTACCTTCAATCTAGAAAATGCGATTGCGAATGGTAGAACGCCGGAGCGCGCCATTTCTACGTTAATTAATTACGCTTCAATGTGAGGGATCATATCCAAAATTTTCATCGACAGATAAACGATGTAGCGTTTCGACACGTACGATAAATAGAGAAGGCAAGAAGAGATTGACATTGATTTTGAAAGGAATGCCCACTCTGAAAAGTTTTTTGATTTTTGGAGCCGACGGTTGTTACTGATAGTTTTTCTGAGAAGATAAATGTTCGTACCTATAAGCAAGCTCACAATCGTTGAAAAAATTCAGCTGATAGCGTGCACATATACACTGAAAAAAAATTCTTGGTAAACTTGTGAGAT
>NJRL01000168.1:305118-316612 GCA_003063815.1 Aphaenogaster rudis
TGTTAGAAAATTGCTGAGAAGAGAAAAATACTATCTAAAAAAAAAACAAAATTAAAGTAAATTGAAGTTTAATCCGATTTAATCTTGCCATTAAAAATCGAAATGTTCTGAAATTATAGCTATCACAATATATCTTTTATGCGATGATGCTTCTCTTATCGCTATATGTGTAAAATAAAACATCAAATTCGCAATCAGTTTGGATCATCAAGTGATGTCACTATAAATTCCGGGTATTTCGGTTCTAACATTTCGGAAATATCCGGAAATACGTTTAAGAATAAGCGGCGGCAATCGACACGCGCGAGATAATTACGTCGTAAAAAGTTCAAAGGTCATACACCTTCTGGCGAAACGACGGCGGCTATAAAATGGACTTACTCTCAATCTTTCGCGTTGGATTTGTTCTCTCTCTCTCTCTCTCTCTCTCTCAGGGATATAGCCGAGTGTCGTAAAAAGAACGGAAGACAGGAAAAGAAGGCGAAATAACGCGCGGTTGCGCGATGGCCTGCGTTTGGCAGTGAATTATACTGTCCGCCTTTTGCGGCCCGCTCTTTCCACATAATCGTACCAAGTCGAAGAAGAGAGTCAGGTGGCCCGTCGACACACCGGAAAATGTGATGGCGGATTTGGGCTGGAGAGCACTATGCGGAGTATGGGTAGGTATAGAGAACGGTAAGGCGAAGGAGGTAAGAGGGATTGTAGACTCCCGTGGGGTCTACGGCGCAGGCGGAAGAAGGATGGGCGGACGGAAACTGCTGTTTCATCTCCGACTCCGCCAACTTGGCAAGACCGCCGTTCTGTTTGCTTCCTAATTACGAAAGAGAGAGAATAAGACGCGACGAGAGAGGGAAAGAGGGAGGGAAATGACGGGGGCGTGCGGGGAGAATGGGCTGGGTTTCGAAGTGAATTCAACTCCACTGCTCTCGCGGAATTAAGATTCCATTGTGCAGCCGAGTTTTGTGTGTGCCTTGCAATTTTCTGGTTAACCTGGCCGACTCCTGGCACGCCCGCTTCTCTCTCGCTGCATCACGCGCTGCATGGGCGCCGCGCCGCGCCGCGCCGCGCCGCGCCGCGCGTCGTTCTGACGAAGATCGATGGCGCACGACCGACGCCCCCTTCGATTTATCGTTCGCGACACGCGCTGGTTTTCCGCGATAATTCGTTGTGGCCGCGCGGGATGTTCGGCCGCGCGGATAGCGTCGTTGATCTTGCGAGACAAAAGCGGGCGCATCGGTCCCTGTTATTCATAGAAGTCGCGGCTCGATTTATGCGCCGGCCAGAAAAATTAATTGCACACCGACGAATGTGAAAGCGAAGCGTTTCAATTCGACGCTATGCCGTCGCGTGCGATGATCGATAGGACGATAGATTTTAACCATTTTTTATTAACTGTTACTAGAAATGAGATAATTTAAGCAACCGTGACAAAATAATAATGACACTTCGCTACTTTGTCAAGCCTCGTGAAATCTTGCTTTCAGAGACATGCAGCGTATATAACGAATAACAGTGCGTTGAATTATATATATTTAAAAACAAAATATTTTATCATAATTCGTTTCTCTTCAATATTCGGGCTTTAATTACTTATTCAAAGAACTCCTTTGTTAGAAATTATAATCCTGACGCTATCACATGTTTCCAACAGTGCACAGATTCGTCTTGCACGAATCTCGGCGCGAAGCAACGGCGACAAAGCGTAGAGGCAAACTTTCGCGGAGTGACTCGGCCGAGTCCCGTTAGTTATTAAACGCGGCCGTTAAGTGCTGGCTGGCGGTGCAAGCTGTTGACCGTTGAAACGTTAGTTTCAAGATTACGGGACAATTTAGCGCGCGGCATGGCGATGTAATTTCGCACGCATCCGACTGTGACTCATTGCCGGAAGTGCTCGTTGCAGTTGCATGGAGACAGACAGAGAGAGAGAGAAAGAGAGAGAGAGAGAGAGAGAGAGAGAGAGAGAGAGAGAGAGGAGGGGGGAGAGGGACAAAGCAGAAGGAGAGAGTCATGTGAATAAGAAAGTATACCTCTCCTTACAGGGTTGGGAAAGTTACTTTTGAAAAGTAACTCGTTACCGTTACTCGCTACTCATTAAAAAAAGTAACTCGTTACCGTTAGCGTTACCTATTGGAAAAAGTAACTCGTTACAGTTATCGTTACTAAAAATATAACGAGTCGTTACAATTTCCGTTACTTTTTCGCTAAATTTTTAATGACCTTTTTTAGAATAACATCCGGCTGTCTATGTTAATCGCAATATGATCAAACATAACGCTCCCTCCTTTTAAAACTCGCTTATGTCCTTTCCAAACATATGTATTGTACATGTACATGTACAAAGTAACGATAAAAGTAACGATTATATTCGTTACTATTACCCACAAAATGTAACTGCGTTACCGTTACCGTTACCGTTACCGTTACTAATGAAGAAATATAACGTCGTTACCAATTCGTTACTAAAAAAAAGTAACTGTAATGGTAACGGCGTTACAAGTAACGCGTTACTTCCCAACCCTATCATTAACGTATATAATATTAGATTGCTCCTTTTGCGTCCAAACTTTACATGATTTCACGATTGCGATTTCTGTTTTTCTGAACGAAAACTTTCTGAACGAGTTGAACATTAGCAAACAATTAAATTACGATAAGCCAATAACTGCTATCTGAACTCTTCTTACCATCTAAAACCTCGCTTCGTTTCAGTTTGACCAATAGTACGGCTTATCTACTTGCACGTCTGCACATACCCTGGTTTATCTACTAGAAATGTTGCGAAGTAACAAGATTAGATTCAACGAAATTACTAAGTTTTCGGTCCCTAAAGTAATTACTTTAATTGTATATAAATAAGATGTTTATATACATTTATATATTCTTCTAAAAGTGTTTACATTGTTTGTATTTACAAGAGCTCTTATTTTATATAAAAATACTAAATATTTAAATTAATCTTTATTTATTGCTAAAATCTGAATACGGGAAAAAACACAACTTACACAACTAACTTCACTAAGCTCGTCTGTGTACAATTAATTCAAAATTGATCGTAAAATCTACAGAAATAATAAATTCACTTATGAGATATTTCGCGGAAATATTTCAAAAATGTCAATCATCTCAAAAATGTCCAATTCACAGAATTAATGTTCACTCTTTCTCTCTTTGATTTTTTTTATATTAAAACTTTACACACACTGAAAAAAAAATTCTTGGTAAACTATTTGTGAGATGCATTTAGTAATACTTTTTTTGAAGTATTTGATTATCGATTATAATAATAATAACAAAACATTTTGTATAATAATTATAAACATTTGTAATAATTATAAAAGAGCAAATTTTGTTTAGTTGAGCCAACTAAATTATGTAATACTAATTATACGTTTAGTTGGTTACTATTAACTATTTCACCAAGGTGCTTGGTAACATTAACCAAGCCTGGATTTTTATAACCAAGCCTTTCTTTCAGTGCACATATACACCCCCACACACACATATCGGTTATAACACGCCCGTATATTCGCGCGGTCCCAATCGCACGCGTGACCACTGTGCTGAAACACGAATGGACGATTAGACGAATGGACCATTCGGCGGTGATCCGTGCCGGATTGCGAGAGGAGACCGTACACCCACAACTCCCGGCTTTCTTTCTGCCTCGGGCGTTCCCGTAAATCGGTCGTAACCGTCCAGCTTTTAAAACACGTCCGGTCCGAGTAATTAGTGGCTCGATCGGTCGCCAATTTGTGGATAGAGCTGCCACAGGCTGCACTCGCACCTTGCAATACGTATCTCCAGTCTGACGTCTATGCCTGCGTGTGCACGTGCACGAGCGCGACGCAGATGCGATGCGTGCACATGTGCGAGCGAGAAAGCGACCTTTATCGATTGGCGACGGTAAAGAGATCGCGAGGGTGTGTCGGTGAGCGTCTACACGAGTCGACGGTCGATTCGTGGATGCGTGTGCATACGTTCGTGAAACCGCACCGGATTCTCTGAAGCGTGGACACTGGAAGCTGAACTAATATAAGAAGACCGATGGTTGTTTCGATCGCGACTGTCATCGATAGTTTTTTTGGTTACGTAATTGAAAACTAAACAAGCCAAGAACTACACTTAAACAGATTGTTCATCTGAAAACACAGCATTGGTCTCCCTGGTAAATTTAAAAATTGCTTTACGACAACCGTTTCCAAATTGTTTAATATCTCGTTTTCGGAATGGAGAGTCTCTGTTTTTTATTTCGCGTAACACGGTTGTTCTTGCCTCGACAACATTGTGTATCGCGGGATTGCTTTACACAATCTGTGAATTTCAAACCGCTTCAACCGCTGCATGATATTAATTAAGTAAATGATTAAATTCGGATGAAACAATTAATTTGCGTATTTAATATAGATTATCGCGACACACGGTATGTCTAAATGAAAAGCGTCGGCCGTCGCCCATCCGGCTTTCCTGAAAATGTAATTACAATTCGCCGATTAGCGAGACGGAAAAATATGTAATTCCTGACAATTGCCATATAGCGTCGGCACACCGGTATCAAATATGAAAATTAATTAATACGCTCGAATTCAATAGTTTATTCGATTCGCGTTACATACTGATGAAACCCGCGCCAATCTCCGCCCGCCACGCCATGCCACTTGCGATAAAAGCAATTACAAAACCAATAACAATACATACGTGGAAAATATTTAAACATATGAGTTTACCGTTCTGAGTGTATCTGTCCGTAATAACCATAAGTTTGATTGATCAAAATGTTAGATCAGTTTAAACATTAGTTAAAAGCACTTTTGACAGTCATCTGCACGTGTTATTAACTTTTAATTATTGGAAAATATGATCCAGTTTATCGTTCTCCTAATGTCTTCATAATTGCGTAATTATCTTTTTCTACATGTATAATAATTACAAAAACTGATAATAAAAGAGATAATAGGTTGCTTTTAGTATAAATTATAACGCCATTTACTTTTTAAAATTAAATTAACCTCATCATAATTGTATTATTTGAATTTAATATTATTATAAGAGTTATATATTATATACAATAAATAATAAATTAAAATCATATATAACGCTTATTATGTTAGTCGACCACATAATCTCTCTTTCTCTCTCTCTCTTTATCTACATATCTATCTATCTATCTATCTGGTATCTATCTATCTATCTGTCTAGTGTATCTATCTATCTATCTTTTGCAACGGTATTAATTAAATCTAACTAAACAAGATAATTATCGGTTTTTGAATTTCTACCGCTTGCAACACCTGTAGCTGAATAAGTATATACTTCTAAAATAGTCGTAAAGCGATTTTCTTCTCATATAACTACGTCCAATTAGCACAACTCGATCGGACGTAAAGCCGATTCGAATTATCATCTTGTTATGATCTCGAGAACGTTTCGAATAGGGCAGACAACAAATGGATACATGCACATAGCATGTATATGCGCATATACGTGCAAACATATATACTCTCTCTACTTTCGCACATAAACTCTCTGTGTACCGTCTTCGAATGATCACATCGAGGATAGAGGGGATGAGGGCGCGGCTGCGAAAGGGGGTAAGGCCTTTACAGAAATTGCTGTATTCACGGAAATCAATCGTGTTAAGTGCTCATACAACCGATCCAGCTAATTTCTCGCGATTTCGAGCCCTGAGACGACATTTAACCGCGCGCGATACGGAAACCCTGTAGCGGTAGCCCGGTAATCTCGATCTTCTCGTCCCGCCATGACACTAACAAGATCGCGTTTCTATCGTGAACGATTGCAAGCAATTATAGTTCTAGTAAAGACATACTTTATCCTAGATTTAATAGAACACTGGATATTTCAGGACATTCTATTACATTGTCGTAAAATTTGCATATCATAAAAATATGTATATAAAATATGTACATAAAAAGATGTATACCACTATAATATTACATATAAAAACTATTCAGATAAATGTCATCCGACTTGTTTTACTCAGATGTTCTGAATCTGTCAATATCTTTGATAATATAATTCCGTTATATACGTATAGTAAAATATATTGGATTTCTAAAAAAAAAGTGATAATAATTTCCGATAATAGGTGAAAATTGACAATAACACATGGAATATAATTATAACATTAAAATAGGTATATTCAATCCAACAGCATTTGTATGTCAAAATAAATAAGTCATAAGCAATATACCTATTTAGTACAGTTGATATAAAAGTATTATAATAGTATTTTCGATATTTACAGGGACAAACATTTTCAAGTTATTTCAAGCGTATCCCTCTCTGTCAATTAAGATGTATATATCCAAATTAGTTAAATGGACACATAAATGTCAGATACTATTACGGAATTGTTACGTTTTTTGTTAGTCTGACATTTGACGATACGATTCGATTTTTGCCAAAGTCAGATATCGTGATGCGATGAAGCCGCTTTCGTGTCGAGGGCAAGAATCTTGCAGCTAATGGAAATCCAGAAACGGCTTTCGCGTAGTGAGTGATCGCGCTGCGAATACCACTTTGCTATATGTGTATCCGTTGAAATTACCCCGAGATTTATAGACAAAGGCGCGCGTCCCGGAGGCTTTTCTAATAATACACCAACTAAAATTGCAGCCGTCCGGTTAACCTACTTGCCGAGTATTTCCGATGCGCCCACCGACTCATATACTTCGCTTGTAATGAATCGTTACGTAGCTTTCGGTTGCCGGTTGCCGTCGATTCGAGGACGCGAATAGCGGCCTAGTGGAGCTGCCCCACATAACCGATGTACCTATTTGCGAACCCACCCGATAGATTACGTGGACAGCCATTGTAGGAACTTCTGATAATAACACGCGATTTATGGGCAATCTGCTCGCGAAATACGAGTGCTCCGACACGACATTTGTCGTTTATCGCCTATATCGAAAGACGTTCTCCTTTCGACGACCGATAATCACAAATAAAGTTTATATTGATGAATATAGGTATATTGATGTATTTTTTATAATGCAAAATATAAATGGTTCTCTTTAAATTACGCATCTCTACCGTATGAAATGAAATCTTTTTTATACATTCCTAATTTCTCGATTTTTATTTAACAGAAATTCGATTGCTATTTTATTATAAAATCAAGTAACATCCATTGAAATTATGCAAGCACTTTGATTTATATAAACAAACCGCTGTATATTGGATTTAATTGTCAAGTTGGAAAAAAGCTATTTCTATAATACATACAACAAAATGCAATTATAATTCGCCATTTGATTTGACAAAGTTTGAAATGTTGCGTATCATTGTCATACTATAAAATCATTATTATTATCTCGCATAAACATAATTAGGAAACGTAATGCAAAGCGTAATAACGCAAATAAACGTTACAGAAGCCAATGACTAATATTAATTGGAGCGATCATTATTTTGCGGTTTATATGACTTCACAACCTGACGAGAGAGTGCCGGGTTTATTTCATTGTAAAATCGTTAAACCTGATTAATCAAAGTTAATCAATTATTTAAGATTTACTATTGTAAAATTAATATTATTAAAACTGATCAACGCGCGCGAATTGATTAATCGATCATTCGTTTAATAGAAATTCACACCACTATTAAATTAAAATGATTAAGAGTGATTAGTGAAAGCTAATAATACGTTATGAAAGCTTATAATGCGGCATTGTTAAATTAAAATCAGCAACCACAAGTTAAATCTATTTCACGAATCTCCGAGAGCCAGGGCGGATGTATCATTTAACATTGCGGGGAAGTGCTTTGCGCGTCCGAGGGTTAATTGTGAAAGTAAAGCAGGGATGTCTAACTACACTTCTCCGCCTTCTGTCTACGCAGTTCTTGCCCCGTGATTCTCTTGGCGCTCTCGGGGAACTTGGCCGCCTTAATTGAGTCGCCCGCATTTCGCGAGCGAGCGTTTCGCACACGTGTTGTAGACAAGGGGACACATTTCCGGAAGTTCACCTTCGTGAGGAGTCTTTCACACGTGACGCGCTTGCTCGTGCCATGGCAAACTGCATTAACACGACGAATATATCTTTCTCTTTCATTCTGTCTTTCTTTCTCTCTTCTTTACTCTTTTATCGCTAATCTCTTTTATCTCGCCTTTTTTCGGACAAACCAACTATAAATGAGCGGAGATACTCTCGCGAGATTTACGAGCGCGGCCGTTTGTTGGATTATAGATAGCCTGTATTCTCAACTTGTGCTGGCGCGCGCAAACTAAGTCGCGGTTGCTCGTAAAATCTCAGCGAAAAGAGGCACGCGTCATTCGTTACTCGAAAACTGCCATAAAAGTTGCGCGTGGCGTATCCATCTGTCGTGCATCCTGTAAATACAATCTATAAAATAGGGACCCTCTATCTCTCTACGCTGCCTTTTTCTCTCTGGTCATATCGATCGGTGTACGAAATTGCAAAAAAAAGCATGTCAATAAATCTCTATTATAGATTAAAAAAAAATTAAATTAGCTTCCGCCGTTAATTAGTTAACATTAAATAGAGCGGGGACTATTAAGTAAATTCTATTCATTCTTGAGCGACGAAGTCTCCGAAGTATTTTGCATGACGCCGCCATCGTGGACGAATGTTAAAAGGGAAGGACTTCTTAAACATTCCTTGTGCTCTTTCGCTTCCGGCCCGCCGTCGTCGGGATCGAGTTTAACTTCGCTAATATACTTTTGCGCCTCGCTGCATAGAAGCGAGATGTATCCGCGTTTCAGTAATCGGCTGAACTTCCACGACAAGCGAGTGAACTTCGAATGAATAAAGTTTGCGGACCGGGGAAAAAGTAGACCGCGCCGCTTCTTTCCCTTTGTTTTCGCGGAGCCGTTGATTAATCGATGATAATACGTCGACTTTAGCGTCGACTAACTTTAAGAAATAGCCCTTAAGTGGCGGCGGTGCTAGCAGCATGAAACTTATCTTTCGGAAAATGTCGGATTAATTGGCATTTTGCTTGTGGTATCATACAAGAATAAACGCGTACAGATCAAATTTACATATCCCTATATTCAAATAATTTATATATGTAACTCTAGTTAATTAATATAATATATAATTAATATAAATAAATATACATTATATTTTTATGTACAATGTACACCAATGCCCGATTAATTGCAATTAAATTTAAACTTGTTAAAAGTAAACAACCTCTTTCATTAATTTATCTTTTTGAGAATTATGTATTCCTAGTGTTTTTTTTATACTTATTATTTTCCACTTTACAAAATATGAAAATCTGCGCATACCTCCTTTGACGAAACAATTGCAAAACATCGTTTAATATTATGTAAGCTATTCCGCGTTTAGGATAATTGTACTTCTAATTTATATTTAATGAGATTTTGCCAGCTTTTTATTCCCAACGGCGAAATTAGCCAGCGGCCTTATAAAATTAAACATTCTAATGCATGTAGATGCAATTGCGGTCGTTTCCCTGGAGAAGCTTTACGTGCGAGCAAGCTTTTTAGTTTCCTCGTGCGATAATCGTCAAAAATTTCTAGTACAACGCCCTTTCCATTTCCATTCTCGCACACTACGTTGCATAACCATACACGCGGTTTAATTTCTCACGATAAATTTAAGCCGCATGTTTATTTAATTGCTCCTTGCGGTTTAATTAAATTTCAGCGCTCAATAAAAAGTCCCAGATAATCCTTGCACAAAAGAGGTGGATTCCCATCCATATTTTCCAGATATTCTTATCTTTATTCATGAAAAAGAAAATAATGGCTCCTGTAATCAGAGTAATCGGATTTCGTTATATTTTTTAATAATAAAATTATTAATTTTCACTTCTTAATAATTCTACTAAATATTTAAGATAAAGTAATCTGTTTGGTTTTATAAATTAGTGCGAGTTTAGATATGCAATGGTTTTTAAAACGATAACATTATTCATGTTATTGTTTTAAAAACCATTGCATATCTAAACTTACATGAATAATGTTATCGTTTTAAGGACCATTGCATATCCTTTATGATGTAGACGCTTTTACGCAAGCATAATCTTCAAAGCCATATTGTCAGTAATTCCGGATACTTTCGGCGTATCGAGATCAAAGCTTCCACTGAGTTTCGTTCTAAATATTCATCCTCAAAAGGACTAAAAATTCTATAAAAAATATATACAATGTGACTGCTCTAAGCTCCCAATAAAGACCTTAAAGCTTTTTATAATATAACAAGTATAAGCTCCGACTTCTAGGGTATTTCACGGATATTAGTAGAATTTCTTTAATTCTAGCAGAGAAAAGTCTTACTATTAAAGCTATTTTCAGGAATATTAATTAATTTTAGATATCTTGCAATACAGATTATTTTGTCATTAAGAACTTTGATATAGTATTTGATAGTATATTATTTTTACAAAAGCAAAGAACTTTACGATTACATTAAAATATTTGTTAAATGCTTATTTCTCACTGAGTGGTATCGTCTGCGTGCTTTCGCAAGCTCGCATGTACTCTGTAATAAATTCTGATCTTGCGGTATAAGGTGTCGCGTTTTGAGCCAACGATATAGTCGGGTCGATGCGTTGGTAAACTTTCCCGGCAACTTTTAAGCTTGTTTAAAGTGCCAACTTTTATCGGCCATTACTCACATCGAGAGGGTGGTTTTAACCGATTAGTTCGCTATCAGAATCGATGGACGATAGATATCTGTGGCGTATATAATGTACGAAATGGAAGTACAAGGATTGATTGATAAGTAATATCTTTTACTATAATGCGAGTGGTGAGGATATAAGCAAGTTATAACCAGCATTTAGTAGTCACGAGTGTCTAGTCTAAGTGTACAAAGTTTCAGTTTCCTGTATCATGTCATTGCCATTTATCATGAACTTTTCTTCTTCATTGCACATACCAAACAACGATTAGTAATAGAATTTTTAACACAGGAAAGTTGCATGCCCATCGAAATCTGGGTGTTTAAAAGTTTATATAATATAGAATAAGAAATAATCACGACAATGCAAAAGCGCATTCAAGAAACGAAAAAGACAATAACGAATCAAAATGATTGTTTCGCACCTACCAGCGAAACTTCTATCAATCCTAGAATAGATGTTGAAAAGTCAACATTTTTCATCGCACACCGAAGTTCAAATTGATGTGCGCAGTTGAATTAAGAGTAAATCAGATAATTTTTTCATGAATGGAATGAAAAAAATGGATACACTGCAAATCCAAGCGTATTATTTTTACACGCGCAAACATCTAAAAATGACACATTTTACTGAAACTCTTTTCATATCTTTTTTGCCGTTTAGATTACATCATTTAACACGTTTAAGCGTATTAAATTAAAAAAGAATACATTCAATCGTGTTAAATGACATGATTTAAAATGGCAAAAAATGTGTAAGAAGAGCTTCAACTGAAATAACACACTTGGATTTACAGTGCAAAAGGTTTGAAAAAATGTGTCAAACTATGTGGTGGTTATGTAGAAAAATAAGTATGTAA
>NJRL01000168.1:318532-329412 GCA_003063815.1 Aphaenogaster rudis
GAGAGAGAGAGAGAGAGAGAGAGAGAGAGAGAGAGAGAGAGAGAGAGAGAATGTCAATATTGTTAATCGATAACTTGGCTAACATTTGTTTATTGTTTGCATGGTCATTTTTGTTCGGTCAACACTGAAACCGCAAATGCGGGCCGCCAAGTGCGGGCGATGTATAGATAGCTTTGCAAACGCTGTCATAACTTTCGTTTTCACATGCAAGAGCACATTGAGTGCGACAAACAATTTAGGAAAACTTGATAATATTTTATTAGAATGTCTACGATCAATCGACAATGTATTAATTACAATGTAAATCCATCTGTTTGCCTCTGTTAATCTCTTAAAGATAATTACCCGTTGAAAACGTATTAAATCATATTTTTTAAAATTTAATGTAATTATCGAATGAACAAGTATTAGAAATTAATTAATAAGATTTGTAAAGTCTTCACAAAATGCTAAATATAAACAGTCCATGTTAAACCTGTATTTTTATCTAAATATTGCATTGAAAATCTTCCAAAAGATAAATTTTTAAAGGATAAAGTGGCGCATATCCTCACATAATAATTATTACGAAAGTTATTTAGAGCGACGGCCGTCTCTCGCAAGATATATTTCGATTTAAAAATAAAACATGTTAATATAGAAGAACGACATCCCCGAAATTGCCCACATTTCACGTTTACTTCCGTTTTTTTCCGGCTATGATGTATAAGCTTCGCGAATTCGATCGCGCTCATATACGGATCGTTTCACTTCGTTCCGGATGGGAAATGCTTCGGTCAGGAAACAGGTATGCGTTGTAAAGAACCAATAAAATCGATGCCATACGAAAAAGTGTCCCTTTCGTAACGAACCAATTTTGCGGCGGCCAAAGTAAATCGTCGTATACGGATCGTATGCACGGTATCGCGTAACACGAATTCACCACCGTTTCGCGCCCGCGTATCCCCGATGCGGTAAATATTCGTTTTCCCGGCATTTGCCGAAGCTCATTGCGCATGCAAACCGTCCGCGTATAAATTTATACAAAATTATATCTCTCTTTGAACGTGTCGTTCGGATTTACGCATCGTGTATGCGCGCGTGCGTGTGTGCGTGTGTGTGTTTGCGCGTTATTCTTTGTTTGCAACGCCAATACTTTTCTCGATGTGCATCTGATAAATCCAACGTGACATTAATCTATCGCACGGTACGTACACCGGATGTTAAAATTTTACTGGGCAAAGTTTTTCAGATATTTTTATGAATTTAAAATAGACTTTTTTTTTATTGAAAACATCCAGGTGCCAATGTTTTTCATTATTAGTAAACGTTCGGAATGCAATTAAATCAAATTTTATTATCCGCTCAGATTCCAGTGAATATTATCAAAAGTTTATGTATGTATGTGTGTGTGTATACATATACATATCTTTTTAATTATTGAAATATGCCAAAAATATTTAGCGTTTAATAATGAAACGTTGCGTTCGAAATTTCCCGCACAAAAAATATCGATTCCAAATACACTCAAGATTCTGTCATTAAAATTAATGCAGATGTTTACGAGAGACACCTCGTGCACGCGAGACGTCGAAATCTAATCTGCATTCTGTGTTCCGCTTCACGCTGCAGATGTGCTCACAGTACCAATTGCGCTTTCGGGTACCGATATCGTCCTTTACGAAGGAAAAACATCTGGGGACTGGAAACCCCGGAATGGCACGTGAAGGAGCCATAAAATCGATATTGTAACGCGACAAACTATCTCGCGCGGTAACGAACCGCTCCCACATCGGTCGAAGTAAATCGCGGATCGTACATACTATATCGGCAATATACGTGTAACAAACGAGCCTCTCATCTTTCCTTGCTTTCTTCTTTTTTGCCTCCTGTGGGTCCTCTTCGATGTGCGCCTCGCCCTCAAGTATAAGGCCATAAAGACTGGGTCTCCCGGGTAAAAGGCGGCTCGTTAAGAACGCGAGCCGATCTTTCAGCTTCTAGCGGTAAGCACGGATGTATACGTGGACCCATGGGGGCTTACTACACAGGAAGGCAAGCCGGGGAAATAGTGGTGGGATAATACGTGTGTCTATGGTACGTCCAAGGATTATTATATTGATCAAAGAGATGGCCGAAACACGCGACGGTGAAGCGAGAAAAGTTCGAGGATAAGCGTCTTATTGGCTAAAAATAGAACGTTGAGAAATCGATAAATATATATATCGGATAAAATGGATGGTAGTTGCGACGGTCCGTCTTCATTTCCCGCAAAGATGTTACTGATGCGTATGATGGGATAGTATATTTTTTCAACGTTAAGGGTCCTTTAAGGATCGATCGATGAGAACAATGCGAATCCATCAAATAAACGTTAATGGCGCTCAAATATTAAGTTGTTCGAATGACCATAGAGTCGAGGACTTGGCTAATGAAGCCGACGACGTTGCGCGGTCTCTAAAGTCGGAAAAGGAGGTGTAATTAAAGGACTTACGGGCTAACGAAGGTCGGAAATGAATGGCTCGTTGATAACTCAAAATCGCCTCGTCGTAATTCTTTCTGCTCTGCTGTAAGATGCCCCTGTAACAGAGAAACAAAGTTCCTTGTTAATATATGTTCTAATACTTTAATATATAAACTATAACATTTTACATTATTGTATAATTTTTATTTGCACAAGAAAAAAAATTAGTCGAGAGACCGATAAATATATCAAATTAAGTAAATGATGTCATTCTTGGCGTTAAGAAAACCAACCATTAACAAAGCCAATTAATTTTACAGTATAACTAGTTTGCTTTTATGATGATACATTTCAAGTTTTGAAAGAGAAGAGGGGGAAAGGTATATCTCTCCGATATAATATCAAAATGTCAAACGTCGTGAGGAGAAAGGACAAGTTTTCCGTCTCTTAGACAGTGAGCGATTAATCTTCTCTCGAAGGACGTCACTTTCAGAAACGATATAAAAATATTACTTGTCAAGGCGATGACTTATCGCACGTGTGGTCGCCGTTCTACGCGGTGGGATTAAATTGCGAGCGCAATAAGCGCGATTCGTAATACCCATATATAGGGGCGGGGGAACTCTTTCGCGAAGCTACATATTTTAGAAAAGACCCACCGCTTCGGCGTCGCGGTGATTAATCTTCCGGCGTAAGTTGTCACTCGAAAAAAACGATGAAAATATCACTTGTCGACAGGTAAAGTATAGTCGACCGGCCGGTAGACGACTTGCGCAAGCACTGTCGCTGATATATTTTTCTCGTCGCGCGTTATCGAAATCGGACTGGACGATATGGCGCGCAGTTATTTTTCTTACCTCGCGTGTTGCGTTATTTTTCTTACTTCCCGACTAGAGATCAGAGCTGAGCAGAATTTTGCACGAGAGTCCATATCACGGTTTGGAAAATATTTGCGCTTCGCATACCGTAGCTTTCTCATATTTTTCAAATTGCTACTCCAAAATGGGATTACAATTTACATATGTTATTCGGTATCTATTTTCAGAAAAAGAGAAAATAGATGTGCCCGTACTGGCATCTATGATGATTTATTATGGAGATTGTTTATAAAGATTCGCGTTTCAAAATCTCGACCACGCGAACTTTTCTAACGAAGCCCGTTGCATTTACAATTTGAATTGGCTCGTAAATTACTGAGTGAACAAAGTTTGCTGTGCATTCCGCTCCGGTGCATTTCTGCACCTCACGCGAGAGACTATACGCTGCCTTTTTCACCAGCCTCGTTAATGTCGAGATATAAATTAACGTCAGCAAATTCTCTGACAGTCGCCGAATCTTTACGGGTTAATATTACTGGAAATCTTCGTCTATTTCGAGGCATTTGTGAAACTCCTTCTCCTCTTTCTTCAGAAACAACTAATTTGTTATCAAAATTACGGATGCATTTAGCGCGCAAACCAAACCTTCGCGTCGACGTAGCGTCGAAAAAATTATACTAATGAGGCGCTTTGTGAGCTTGCGACGAGCGACGAGCTTGAAAAAAAAGTGAAAATGACGAAGGAAGAGGAGCCGGCGGGGACGGGGTGGAACGGGATATTTCCTTTCCTGGCGCGCGAACCGGCAGCGGGCAGGATGAAGAGAATCCCTGTTCGTTAACGAGCCGCTACTCTGCGTTCGTTAACTTTCAACAAGACGAAGACTCTCGCGTATACATATACATCCGTCACTTTGCCAGCTCCTTCTCTTGTAACAATCTCCAGTTTGCGCCAATTTACAATTATACCCGTATTCTGCTTAATTTGTTATTCAACTCTCGGTCCGTTTACCGACCGTATACTGCGGCGATTTAGTAAACCTTTCCCAAGTGATACAAATTTGTAAACCATATCGTAAACGTATAGCAGAATATCACAAGAGAATAATGAATAATGAATTTGGATAATTAATAAAAAACGATTGTTTTTCGACAGAATGACTTACATTGAAAAATAATTCATAAAACGTCTAAAGACTATTTTAAAACCATCATGTATAAAAAAAATAATGAAATCTTCTCTTTAATCCTTCAATGTTCCATAAGTAATAATTTAATTTCGCTTTCCACCAAACCAGTGAAAATACTTCACGACCGGCAAGGTGTAAAATTTCCTGTCTAATTCCTGCCACTATTGTTCGATAGAGAGTTATACTAGCTGGATGTGGAATTGAAGCACGGGCCAATTTACACAGACGGTCGTGCCAGGGAACGAAAAGACAAATCGCGCGCGTAATTCCCCGCTGTCGTTCGTTTAAAACGCGAAACTTAATAAAGCGACGTAGCGTGTCAAATGCTGTTACTGTCAAACCCGCGCGCACGGCAGCTTCATGGCAGTTCAAACGAGAACACATGCGTTCATCGACAAAATAAACCGCAATCGTTGCAATCACACGGATATAATTATACGAATTACTAGGTTCTAACAAGTGATCAGTTTTACGATCAGTCTCTCGTAATACGACGGTAACACTTATTTTGTTTTGACCAATTTTGACAGCAAAACGGAAAAAACTTTCTTGTCGAAAAATTTAATTTCTATTTAAAAACAACAATAAAACTTTTCTTCGCCAGTGAATAATTAACAAGAAGGTTTATTAGATGTATATCGACACAATGGTGATTTTTTAAATAAATTTGGTCAGTTGTGTCGATATACATCTAAGAAACCTTCTTGTTAATTTCTATTTCCCTCATAACAAGATGCGGAAAAGAAAGGAAGGAAGAAAGAAAGACGGTACAGGTAATGCCAAATATGCAGCCGTCGAATATCTGACCATATATGCGGCGGGCCAATAAAATAGAAACGTCCGTAAAATGTTTGGCATAACGCGAATATGCCAATAAAAGCAAGAAACGTTGAAAAGTTGCTTCAGTTGCCGCGATTCACGAAGCGCATATCTCACGTTCACGAGGCTGAAAATGCGCGGTACATCGTAAGCATACAGGGAGATTTCGCGAAATGTTATTTCATATTAAACACACAGATAGTTGCTCACAATCGTCGATTGTCGCTATATGTATCACCGACGACGGTGACGTTCGCCATAGAATAGTCTGCATAAAGTGATAAAATGGTTAATTTTCAGAAATTTCATGTTTATAAATTTTAATGTTTCATTATTCATCTAATTATACAATATAACAATTAAAAATAATTTTATACTAATGAGAACTTTCGGGAGTAAATCCTAGCTAATTTAAGTGCTTCATGTGACGAATTATATAAAGGCAATCTAAATAAATTGCCATTTTTATTGTTTACATCGAAATTTTTTGTTTGAAATTTGATTTGACGTAATGCTTCTTAGAGTCAGATATGATAATTTGATAAGACATTTCTTATTTTAGATAATTTATATTTATCGTTTATCTAGATATAAATTGATCATCTGTTTATATCAGGAGCTCGCTTTACGAAATCTGTTCTTACATGTCCAGTCTCTAGACGTCATTCTCTGTTTTATTATTAGAGGCATGATCGGAGAATGACCCTTTAAAATTGCAATGTTCCATTCTGGTTTATCTAAAACTTTATCTTCGGTCTATATAATTACATAAAATGCTATTTTCTGCAATTTATTATTAGAAGGTCTTAAATCATGATAATTATTATAAATTAATTATGCAAGTCACATAACATTACACAGAAATAAACGTTGCTATTAAAATGCGGACTGAGTGATGCGGCATAATTCAAGGAAAGTAAATAGTGAGCAAGTTTGTAATTTCATTAAAGTATTTAGATGTTTACATTCTACCGGACATTTCATCGATCGGACTATGTACCGGCTAACTAAATTTAACCAAACTTAACTCATACAACTTTGCCTCAATGATAGCGATCGCGCCTGTTCCCCGTAGACCGCTTAATAATGCATGTGAAAAATTCGCAAACCTAGCGATTTAAGCTCGACATAAAAATCCGGTCGTACAAAATATATATTTAATTACGCGTAAATGTGGATTACTAGAGAGAGAAAGAAAAAAAAGTTCTCATTAGTATTAAATTGTATTTCAGATTGTTCTCGCGTAATTAAACAGATAATTAGAGTTAAAAATCGATAGAGAGGCAAAAGCTTTTATCATAATAACGAGGAACGTATTACGATAACTATACGTGACTATACAGGGTGTCCCATTTTAATCTATCACCCCAATTAAAACGGTTATTTACAAATTTACAAAAAAATGTTTTAAACAAAAGTTATAGGATTTCGAGGGGGACATCTTATGATGGACATATGTTTTTTCTAGGTGGAGATGTTACTGAGATTTCAAAGTGACCTTTGTTTTTTAAATGATATCATATGATTTTTTTTATATAATATATAATATAATATAATATAATTCTCCTCTAGTTATTTGGTATATAAAAGTATTAAGGTAAGGTTATCAAAAAATCAATGTATGTGTTTTCTTTACACCAACTGATTCATCCCATTATTCTGTACATAAAAATATTAAGGTATGATTATCAAAAAATGAATAGTTTACAAGATATTTTATATTTCATGTCAAAATATACCAGAATGAAATATAAAATATCTCGCAAACTATTGATTTTTTGATAACCTTACCTTAATACTTTTATATACCAAATAACTAGAGGCATTATATTATATAAAAAAATCATATGATTCCATTTAAAAAAACAAAGGTCACTTTGAAATATCAGTAACACTTCCACCTAGAAAAAACATATGTCCATCATAAGATGTCCCCTTCGAAATCCTATAACTTTCATTTGAAACATTTTTTTGTAAATTTATATATAACCGTTTTAATCGGGGTGATAGATTAAAATGGGACACCCTGTATACATGCGGTGCGCATTATTATAATTTGGCATCGCGAGAAAAAAAAATCGGAACCGTAATCTCTCTCGGGAATAGTGCAAATCAAAGTGGATGAAAAAAAAAAGCTTATAAAAAATACGTCGCCTCTGGTTTTTATATTTCGACATATACATGCGCATTCGAAAAATATCCGATATTAAATTTTCAACAGAGAGCCTCGTTGAGACCGCTGTCGATATTTAAAAAATCGTTGATATTTGCAGCATAGCAGTTACGCACTTTAATGCGTCGCTGATTTCTTGCGTGCGTTTCGCGACTGTGCAAAACTGCGGTAACATAAATCACGCGCTTCGCCTCGCGGGTTTCCACGTTTAATTATGCATCTCGTCGCAATGTGATAACGCGTACGATGCATACGCCTAAAAAGTTGATTGCGGGCGTAAGCGCGCATGAAAAACGTCGCGTAACGTATAAAAACTTAATAATCTCATAAATAAATTGTCCGCGTTATTTTTATGCATAATGATTTATGCTTTTCATATTTAAAACTTTATATTAACAGCTATAGCAATAATTATTCATCATCATTTTTAGAGCCCAACATTTTCCCGTTAGAACATCGGGCCTTCTAAATTCAGCGTTTGCAACGTTTTTTTTTCTTTTTCAGGTCATTTGTCGCGCCACGTTGTTGAAATCTCGAAAAATTTCACTTAAAACACGTCGGAGCTTTAATGTCATCCGTTTCAAGACAGATTGCGGAAATCATAAAAACTTAATAATCTCATAAATAAATTGTCCGCGTTATTTTTATGCATAATGATAATTTATACTTTTTGTATTTAAGACTTTATATTAACAGCTATAGCAATAATTATTCATCATCATTTTTAGAGCCCAACATTTTCCCGTTAGAACATCGTGCCTTCTAAATTCAGCGTTTGCAACGTTTTTTTTTCTTTTTCAGATCATTTGTCGCGCCACGTTGTTGAAATCTCGAAAATTTCACTTAAAACACGTCGGAGCTTTAATGTCATCCGTTTCAAGACAGATTGCGGAAATCAGTCATAAGTCACACCATCTCGTGATTTTCAATCTAATCTGAAAGTCCACCTTAAAATATCATCAGCGTCGCGCACCGCACTTTCGCCCGTCACTCGACTTCAATTTCCGCGTAAAAAGTTTCGCGACGGAACGGTCATCTGGCAAAAGCGGCGGACGAAAGAAAGGGAGGAAAAAGAAGGACAAAACACATCTGCGACGACTTATCGGGCGCGATGCCGGAACGAGGGCGGATGTCGTCGCGGCGTCGATAGCGCGGGGTGTTAATCGCCGATCGCAAAACGCCAGCCGCGGGGGTGGCCAAGCGTGCGGGGGAGGGGGGGGGGGAGGGGACGAAGAGGAGGTGGTGCGATAAACCGCGCGGTCGGCTTATGGATTTCGCAGTGGCGACGATCGATAATGCCTGAATTGCAGTCGGAATAAAAACGGCAATAAAGGCACGAACGCGGCACACGGCGCGCGGCGTGGCGATACGCGACCGTCGCGATGGCGACGATCTGCGATCGGCGGTGCCGGCAAAGCAGCTGATATCGATCGCACGTTATCACGTTATGCCGCATTATCCTTACGATTATTAAATTTTACGTAATCCCCCACGCTATCAGATGTGCAACGGGCCGTTTGTTGCGTCGTTGCGTCAATGCGGTGGGTTTCATAGCCGATGGTATTCATTGTCGTGCCCGTTGTCACGCGCACGTACGCACGCACGTGCACGCACACAAATGCGTGTACATTGAAGAGAACGGCCGTCTTTGCCGCCGTTGGAATTTCCCGTCCCGTGCAAATTTCGCGTATCAAATTGTTGCGGGGAAACGCGCGCGGATATGGTCGGACATACACCTGCCTGAGGTACGGCGCCGCCGAATTACATCGCCGAATTTACATTGCTCCCTTCGGAATTCCGGTGACAATAGTGTAAGATACAATCACGAACGTAAAAAAAGTATGCAAAATTACAGGGACAAGTGTAAAAATTATATGTAAATAAGTGTAAAAGTTACATTATTTATAACGGAAACGTAACAAAATCATGTATTTTTACAACAATTATTATTGTGAAAATACGTGATTTTGTAAGTTTACATCATAAATAGTGAAGTAATATTACATCCTTTTTTTACAGTGTACTTATATTATTCGTTTCATGTCTAGACGTTGGTACTTGAGGTACCTGCGTCCTCCACTCTTAATTGCTCGGATGCGACAGCTTCGGAGCTCGCTGATTTTCGGAGAAGCGACGCTCGTTTTCCGATTATCTTAGAGATAGCAGTTTTCCGATTTTGCTAGTCCCAACGCATGGGCTATTCGTTTCGACTGTTCTCCGAGATTAGAGTCTTGATTTAGTATCGCGTACTCGCGACTTATACGACGAATTCGGTCGTCGTCCGGTCACTAACTTTATTAGCTAAATAAGCTATCGGCCTTGATTGATATTCGCCTTGAATTAAAATTGAATTAAAATTGTGTAATAGATTAAAACTAAAGAATAAATATATAGAGCTAAATATTACAATAAAGAGATATCTCTATTTATTCCTGACACCAGTAAAACCTTACAATAGGGGCTCTCGATTTCATCGATATCAGCCGGGTCGACTTCGCCGCGAAACGCCCCCCCCCCCCAAATGAAACCGGAAAATCGCGACTGCTTATTTGCGATCGCCGCCTTTCGTCAGCCGTATTTCCCGGCCGGCATCAATTCTGCCACGTTCGTCAGAATGCATTTATCGCGAATGGCGCCGCAACGACGACGACGACGACGACGACGACCGTCACCGCCATTGTCACCGTCGTCACTGTCATCATCGACGTTGCCCGTACCGAATTGCTCGATCGACTGCCGCCATTGTTAGCGGAGAGGAATATGTGTGCGGCATATTCGTGTCTGTCCGATGGTCGTCGGTGGTTATCTCCGGTGGTCATACGCGCCGGACTTTTCCAAGTCGAAATCAGAGCCACGGATTTTCCGGCATACACGGCGACCCTAAAATCCGCAAGTGCAAATACGAGAGAAATCGCCGTAAAACAAATATTGCGAAGCATCGATAGCGAACATGCGCTTTATCCCCCGTTTTTTCGTAGAAAATCCTAACGGGAGAAAAAAATTAATACGGAAAGTGTAAATATATGTATTCTATATATCGAAAAGAACAGAGTACGATCGTAAAAAGAGTTTTGAAATCCATAGAATACTGTACTGCTATATAAATGGAAGAAAATTTTGTTAAGTTAAAAAAGGAAGCATGTTTCAACGATGGATTTCAATCGATGGATGTTCTTTTAATAAGCATAAATAACGCGCTTCCTTATTTTCCATTTGCAATTCTCTTGAAAGAAACTCCATCTTTACATACTCCTTAAAGGATATTTACTGGCGGACAGTGTTGCGCTTAGATAACTTGAAATAATCTAGATACAGATTAGATAAAACATACGCGCATGTATTTCAGATAAGATAAAGATAATTCCGGTTTGAGTATATCTAGATAAAAGATGAATTAGTTAAGTGTTTTATCTAGATACTTTTAAGATGATATTTAAAATAATT
>NJRL01000168.1:351915-369365 GCA_003063815.1 Aphaenogaster rudis
AAACTGTAACGCAGTCGCGGAGAGCATAGCGAACGCATTAAATAATTTCTAGCATCTTTCAGCTAAAAATAATATGGAAACTGATAACAGCACGCGGGTAGGGACATCTGAGTAATAATTTCCATACATTTCATTACATGGCAGCATCTCTGTAATGAGATATCGACCATATCCCATTATACCCCGTGGTCTCATTATGTCCCGTGGTCCCATTATGCCCTGCCTTTCCCTAATAATGAATTTTGCAAATATACAAAATAAAGCACTCAGCAGAAACTTACTCTCCTAATAAGCAAAAAAGTACAAAAACAAATATTTTTTTATACTATTTACGATTTACATGATGAAAACTAAGAAAATTAAGAAACAAGTTTTATATTTCTGGATAGGCTTATTTCGTTTTAGTTACGACATTTTGATATTAGGGGCTTGTCAGATTTAATCAATCTCCAGAATGCACTACTAAAATATTGTATAATAATTACGGGATATCCTGCATAAAATAAACTCGCTATCGCATTAATGGCCTAGCTGCATAGCAATGCGTATTAAGAAAAGAATTCAGAATAGTGGAATCGAATTAGTAGGGAAAAAAATAGCCCCGGAAAAGTCTGATCAACCAGACAAAATGGATGGGTTAAGCAATTAGATCTGTCCTAGTGAGCCGATTTAAATTCGACCGAAATTCCTCTCGTAATTAGCGATCGCACTTTTAAAGCCCGTATTTATAGTCGCTGCATAGATTCCGTATCAAAAATGTTTCTGATAAGATACAGAATAAATTTTCATGCCTTAAGACATTAATAGTTTTACAATCATATATTTATAAAATTCAAGTGATGTAAAATTAACAATAAATAAGAATGAATAAACTATGAAAAACTAGTATAAAACGGAATAGCATATTTAATTGAATAAATCAGTATGTATAAAATATGTATACTGTTTGACAATAAAATATTTTCTCATCTTTTATTTACGTTTGTGAAAGGCATATCAAAAAAATCTTTAAATATTTCTTGTACCAGTTTATATATTGTAATATTTAATCTTGGAAGCATATAAAGAAATCAAACGTCTCAAATCGTACTAAACAAATATTTTGGGAAGAGAAAAATAAAGTAACAATTAAATATTAACAATTTTCTCTACTGTGTTTTAAAAATAATAAATAATTTATTTTTATTTTATATAAATAGATATAGAAGATAGTATATAAACATAGTACATACTAGAGAGATTCTCTGTAGGTAGTATATATCTTCTTCCAATCTCTTCACATCGTTCGTGAGATATAAATACTGCGAAGAAATTTAAGTAAAAATTTTATATTTAAAAATGGCAGTATTCTGTTTGTTAAAATTTAATTTTTTTTCTATTTTTAACCCTTCGACTGAATATGTTTTTTCGACACCTTTCCACTGAATACGTGGGTCTTTTGCGTCCGACGCTATTTTCCTCACTTTAAAGTATTTTAAAAAATCTAAAAAAATTCATGGAACATCTGTCTGCATTGTAGTTAATGATTTCATAGTCATTTTAATAAAAATTATTTATTAAATATTTTATTTTTAATAAATTCTGAGCACTAACACGAAGGAAAGACGTGAGTTTCTTTATTTTGGTTCGGACACCAACGACCCGTATTCAGACAGAGGGTTAAAAATGTTTACTAAATATCTGGACAATAACTCGGAACTTGAATCTATTACAATATACCTATTTGATATGGTCCACGATAAAAGTTATTCAAATAAAATTATCAATATATTTTCATATATTTTATATTCATTCGTGTTCTGTATTGAGTTTCCTAAAAATCTTATTTATGCTTAAAAATTTGCAGTTAAAGTGTTTAATAAATTGATGGTTATAAACTTGCTAAGATTAAATATTTGTACTTAAATTATACGTTACTTTGTGTTATACTTTATTTTATTAAAAACATTGACAATTTATCATCAATATTCTCGTTAATTTTTCATCTGACTCTTAACCGTATTCTCGCGCTTCCAATTATATTTATTTTTATCTCTTTGTTCTTAACTTGATAAATACATTTATATAATATTATATATAATATTATATATATAACATATGCATATAATATATAATCCACTCTTTAAAAAATCGTGTAAGAGGTTTTATTGTGTTAACGCTTTTTTGCGATGCTGATTGTTTTCTCTTACTTCGTGAGCAGCTGTCATCGCGGAAATTGCATAATTTTACAGTTTGCACATTTTTTTTAGGCCCTGCGCACAATGGAGAAATATTAGATGTTAGGAATAGGAATTAAAATTTTAGAATCAGTTTCCTCAATGAATATTGAATGTAACGCACAATGGATATTAATAATAATAATAATAATATATAAGACATAAATGTGTTATACGAAACACAACATAACTTATTATTTATCTATAGTGTTCATTGAGGAAACTGATTCTAAAACTTTAATTCCTATTCCTAATATCTAATATTCCTCCATTGTGCGCAGGGCCATACACATAATATATATATATATATATATATCAAATATTAGATATTTATTGTATACATATATACCTAAATATCTATATATATAGCATATAATATAATTTTCACGCAGATCTATTGCGTTAATGAAATAAAACATAATACATCGTTCACCGATACGATGCGAAACGGGGGAATTGCTACACACATTGAATTTATGAATTACAAAACAGAAATATATAAATTGTAGCAATGCTCAGAACAATTAATATATAGAAGAATGATTGTTGCACATAAAACAATTATAAATAATTAAATATATAATTAAGCAATAAAATAAATGTACTAATTTACCTACTCTATAGTTGAATAGGAAAATTATTATATTCATCCGTCATCGTCCTTCCAAGCCTTTTCCTCCTCTCAAATTCGCTCGTTGTACTTGTACAACACAGCACATCAATCGCAAAATTTTCGCGAAAACAGTTAATCACGATTGCGCGTACTAATCGCCAGAATAGAATAACACAGTACTTTGCATAGCACTCTCGATGTTAATCGCACGCGACGCGCACTTTACTGTTACACAGCAATGAAATCCATCGAAACGCGATTGTCAAAATACGCGGAAACAACAGTTTATAATTTCTTTTCGCTTCGATTTCTGTTTTAAATAAATTAATCGCACGAGATATTTGCTTCGATACGCACGATTACGAATCTTTTGCGCGTGTTAACCCTCCGAGGCTACACCTCTTTTTTTAATACGCCCCGGCCACACTAGGTGGTCGCCACTCAGACGGATTCAAAGTCTCATAATTCCAGTTATGTGCACCAATAAAGTTGTAAAAATTCATGTAACATTTTAAGAATGTTGTTCAAAAATATGTATGGTGCAGAACCCGAAATATGCTCCCAATTTTTTATAAAAAAATCGAAAAGGAAAAAATTTGTAAAAATAACTCTTTTAATTTAAAAATTCGTATTTTTTTTAAGATTCGATATTAAGTAGCGTCCATTTAGGAAATTATGTAAAAATGGTGTTATTTTAAGGAAAAAAATACGTCACACCCATAATAATTTTTAAATGTTTACCAAACATAACTGACATGGCTCAAAGCCTTTCTACTGCACGGATCTTCGAAAGAGGGACTCAAACTAGGGATTCTAGGTGGAGGAACACTGATTATATATAAAGCCTATCTTAAAAATATCGCCCTAAATTTTTGTCTGGGTGGCCGCTACCCAGTGTGGCCTCGAAGAGTTAATAATCGCTTACAGTAGTAATGTGATTGTTAATTGTATTTTCTAGTACTTCTCGCAATCGCGGGGTAATATGATGAGACATGAAACGGCTATCTACCAGTTCGAGTCTTGCCGCGCAAATGATAATATAGCCTTACGTATGCACGACGCCCTTCGAGCGTTATGAAAACAAACATCAAGGCCATAGGATAGCCAGCTTTGCCGTTATGAAATATTTAACGTATTATAAGATAAATGTTTACTGAATTCTATTCTTTGCATTTCGAAATTAATTTCGATAAATGAGCTATTATCGATTTATGCTTCATTTATAGACTCATTAGCGTCCCCATAAGATAATGATTAATTCTGCTAGAAGAGAGCGTTTTGAAATGAAAATGCTGTTACTTGAATTGCAATTAAAAAGAGAATACGTTTCAATTTGTGTATAAATAGAGAATATGTTTCAATGTGTGTATAAATTTATACTATTAATAGTGAATTTCATACGATCCCTCGATCAATAAGCTTTATTTTGTTTTTAAAGTAATAGCGGCAGCGCAAACGTTCGATTTCATTAATTATGCATGAATCAATATCGTTGTGAATCTACATGGCAATGTGGCGGTCCTATGTTTTGTTTCCATGCAAAATTCTGTTTCTGAATTTTGGATTTCGCATTAGCTCTCGTGCCGAGTATGACGAGAGAAGAACACGTCCCATTATATGAGATTGCGGTCTAATTCAATATGTGAAATGTATAACGGTGGTCTGGAAAATGTTTTTGTAGAGTACGTACGAGATAGAGATTGGCGACAATATTTATTGCACTCGATTTTTTTTTACCTTGCCATGAGCAGAATAAATATTTCTATGTTATGTTCGACGTCAGCGATACAATTTGCACCTTTTGTACGTGTGCTTGGTACGACGAGATAATAGTTGCGAATAGGAGAAACAATATCGTCGAAATTCTGGAAATTCGTACCAACGGTTGATAGAGTGGTGTCAGCTCGTGAAAGCGAGCCTTTCCAATGTTTCGACATGGTGACATCGCGATCGATGCTATTGCGGATGTACAATATCCACATACCAAGTATTAAACGTAATACATTTTACGCGATATCTGTTCGTTAATGATGATTTCGCGATACGAGACACAGCGATTTTTATTACGATAATCATGTCGTTGTTCCACTACCACTGTGACAGCGCTGGCATGCTGTTTAATAACCAGTTATATTGATTAGCTTTCAGTCAGCCCGTGGACCAAAATGCTTCACTTAATAATGCCGTTGCATGTTTATTTAATGTTACGTAATTATAGTGGAAAAGGGAAGTAGACGCATTTGCCATATTTTTTTACTTTTATTTTTTTACAGCGAGAGATATTTTTTCAAAATCATATATAAACTTTCGAGATTCAAGGTATTTCTAAATCGCTGATAGCTCTCATTCAAATATGTATATATATATAATTTCATAACGCAGTCATGACAGATATATGCATTTTGTTTTATGCATAGCGGCACATATGAGATGAGTCAGCTCCATCGAAAGCCATCGCGACGAGATATATAATGCAAATCTTGTCATGTGAGAAACATGTGTAGTCAACAGATAACAAGTGGTCTGTTCTTTTCAGCTGCACTTCTGAACTAGTGCAATAAGTTAGAATGAAAGAAAATATATTTGTCTCATTCTAACTTATTGCATTAGTTCAGAAGTGCAGCTGAAAAGAACAGACCAAAGGATACGCGCGTTTTTCTTATATTTTTTACTTTAATAACATTTAATAAAAGAATCTCTGATGTTTTTCAAAGCTGTTAACCGTCAATCGTTTTTCATTTAACATTTCTATCTCTTTAAATTGTCTCAAAATTAACTCACCTATAACTTAAAAACAGAACGCGCGCTAAACCAACATTTTAATTCAATAAAGCATAGTTTCAGACAGTTTTGAATATTTCTTTGTTCAGCACATTTACCATCTAATTTTCGCTAATTTTGATTGACAATTTTAACTTTATTATATAGCAAACCTTGGTAAATTTAACACTTCATAGATTTAGCTTACTTATTACTATATAATCTGTGTCATGGAAATATATTTTAAGGAATTTACATTTTATAATAAAATATAAAATTCATAACTACAAAATATACGAGAAATATGAAAATCTCGACATTTGCTTGTCAGATACAGATCCTGCCTTTCGCTTACCCATTTCTACAGTAAAAAGGGACATTTATAGCTCCAACATAGATTTCATTGGATCACAAAAATTCTCACTGCGCACCATTCAGTTTACATATTAAAATATGCTGCATACGTAATGTAAATATTTCGGTATTTACATTGACATATACATTAGAACTTTTTTATCACTCCACCGTTTTCACCGTTAAAAAAAATCAACTTTTTCCATACATCAGAAGAGAACGCTATTTGCTTAAGTGCCGGTCCACATTTGCGCAATCTCGTTCTACTGTTAACTCTTCCCTAACTCAATAACAGACAGCGACATATCACTCGGCGTCCTAGGGCTCACCGCCATTAATAATTAACATTGACGTGGACGCATCGCCTTTGAGCGTCGCAGCGCGGCAGCCGTAGCAACAAAGCTACCGAATATTCGGTCGCGAGACGTTCGGTCGCCGGCATCGGAACAGGCGTCGATTCCACGTTTGCTCACGGTCATGTGTTTAGCATACATCCGTGTATACGTATATGCCCGTATTGTATATGTATGTATAGATATATATGCATGCATGTATGCAGCACATTGCGGAGGCTGGTCGATGCTCCGCACATGCCTATAGTGAAGAGGATGGCATATACTCATGGCAGAGAGAGAGAGAAAGAGAGAGAGAGAGGAGGGGGGGGAGAACTGCTGCCTCTCGCGGGATGGATATGGAAGGGTCCGGTCCGCTGGACGCATTATCCTGGTAATATCTGATGCGGCGAGACAAAGCTGTAAAGGCCGACGCCAACGGTAACCAACAGGCCGTACCGGGCCGGAGCCGGACCCCAGGTCGGACGGTAATATCGTATGCGGGTCAGAATCGGCATTGCACGCGCACGGCTTTCCCGCGGCTATCCTGCGATGTTGCGCGGATATTACGCGCGAATGGTGGCCGATACGTGCCCGGTTATGGTGCGTATTCGGGGCGAGACAGCGAAACGAAGTGATATGCGAGCGATGTAATAAAGGGCGGCGCGCGGAGAGAGAGGCGAGGAGGCAGAGGAGGGTGGGATTATATGCGGGTGCAAGAAGAGATTGATCGCGATGGTGCGATGCGAGGGTGGACAGTGTAATGCGGTGAATGCATTGGGGCGATATTGGAGGGGCGGGGAGGGGGAGGGGGAGGAGAGGGGAGATGTGAAAGACAGATGCACGGTTTCGCGAACGCGGATAACTTGTTGGCGAATAAATCCACGCGGTGCGTGCGCGTTAAGTAGATTACAGCATAAAGTACGCAGTTATTGGCCACTTGAGGGATGTTCATTCTCGTCATAAAATGATTTAATGCTTCGTTAAAAATAGCGTGCCTCTATCAGTCCAATTTATCGATTCTATCTATCGTCAACTCAGAGAAAAACTTAAATTGCAAAAACTTCTATACTTCCACCAGTTCGTAATTTCGAAACCACGCAACTCCGTCATTTTTAATCTTCAAACGAATATCGACTGCAAATAGGTCGAAGAATCCGTAGTTTTGAGACATCTCGTATAGAGGCGATTTATCATTGGTGCGAGATCGGACAGGAGGAAATAGAGACAGACCGGTTAGCTGGAGAAACCGCATAATAGCGACCGTAGAGAAGGAGGATGTGGAAATAGAAAGAGAGGGATTTAGATAACGGAGAGGCGGAAAGAGGGACGGAGGGGGAGGTAGGAAGGGTGGGTGCTGGGGTAACGGCTGCATTGCCATCGCGTGCATTATTGAACGCCATAGTGGTGAACGAGAGCGCAGTATTCCGTACGTGAGATTGGCCATAGGCGATGCCTCATGGTGATCCGCAGGGAGCAGGAAGGGTACATGCGCGAAGGTTCGATTTAGGGGGCAGCCGGGAATTATAATCGTACTTTAATCGGATGTATCTGCTGCAAACGGGCGCGGATGCGCGATTGCGATCGACGGCTGGTCGGTCCGTTGCAAAGTGCGTTCCGCTCTCGTATCGGATGATTCGTTACGGTTTATCGCGAATACCGATGTATAGGCTGTACGCTGCGCCTGTAATATAATTAGAATATGCGTTGAAATACTGAAACAATATTGTTACTACATTGTGCATGATTAGTTCGAGCATGTTGCGTGATATGAAACTGGCATTAACTGGAAAAATTAACCTAAACCTTGTATTACAGAGAAGATAGCTATTATTATCTAATGCACACGATATTATTTAAGTAATTAAAACAGCGTCAATATACTTATTGATTCATCAAGAGTTCTATTGCAAATCGCTATGCCTTATCGGTAGATGTTACAAATACCAGCTCCGTTTGATCCAGCGTATGCGTGCGGGTCTTTTACGGAGAACGCACGCAGGATTGCGCAATTTAGCGAGCAAAAGGAAATTACAGACGCGTTTTAGGTTGGCGATAGCTAAGGGAACGTAATGCAGAGATATTATAGGGAATGCAGGAAAAGCGGTTACCGCTCGGTTAATGTTAATTGCATGTAAAGGAAAGAGAAAAAGCGAGAAAGAGAGATTGAGCGGCACAAGATCGCCTATATATCCGATGAGAGGAACATGCGTTATTTGCTGTATCTATTATTCAATCGGTAGATTGGTTGATTGTCTCGTAGGGTGAGTTGCGTATAGTGTATACGGGATAATATGTTCATCGACCAAATTGTCACTGATGTTTGCCATGCGGCGTTATTTTGGCCGCGAATCGAACGAACCGTTGACGAGTATCGGAGAATGCATTAAGTTCTATCTCGCACAACTTGATTTCCCGTCGGTGCGAGCATTCGTCCGTCAGGTATCGGCGATCTCGCCCTATCTTGAAACTCTCCCATGTTTTTTCATTGACAGGCTTGAAAAAGACATTTGCGTTTTTCGACGTGGTGTTAACTGAATTAAAATTTCATGCGTTAGTCGGTCGTTTTCATGATTTATTTTGGCAATAAAGAAGCGATTGACTGTTTAAAGTTTGAAGGAAATCCGATACGATAGACATTTGCTAACCGCAGATTTTACAATTATGCAAAAATTGTATATATTTTGTACTTTACAGAAAAAAAAACATTTAAAAAAAGCATTATTCTTAATAAAAAAGCTTTTCTTTTCCTCCAAATAAAAACGATTACTTTTCTGCTTTGTATGCAAATACTTTCTTATTACAAAGTCGCAAATCTACTTAGAAGTTATTAGTTCACTAATGCTATGCCAAAACTACAAACAATTTTTCAAGTTTTCTGCTGCTGTTACTTATTTCAAAGCTTAATAGTACTTGCGTAAATCTTTTAAAGCTCATTATCTGGCGAGTCTCACGAGGGATCTGTATCAAACGATCGTATTGCACCGCAAGTTTCGCTGAATCCGGCCGTAACGGGTAATCAGCTTTCTCTTGATTATGATCCAATTTCGCGACTCGAGGAAGAAGACGTCGAACTCGCGATTCGGCCGTGTCGTAAATTTTCGCCGCCGTTGGAAACTCGTTACACAGACGAGCGCGCACAGCGGCGCGGAGAAATCTTCCCTGCAGAAATTTGAAGGGTTTCAAGAAATATTATGAGGATCTTCCGGAGGGATCGTCCTGTGCGTGCGTGATTCCCTGGAGTGCCATCAGACCAGCTCTCGAAAAGTTTCGTGCTGGGATCTGGCAGGAGGTCCTTACGCGCGGTACTATCTCTCACTCGTACGCGTGCCCCAGTCCTTTCATATCCACACTACCTCTCGCCTCTTACTACCCCCCGGATTTATTTTTATGTATCTTCTTTTCTGCATCTCTCTCTCTTTCTCTCTTTGTCTCTTTCTCTCTCTCTCTCTCTCTCAAGATAGCGCTGAGGGATCGGATACTAGCAGTACAACTGAGAACAGTGGATACGTATCGCTCTGTATTATTCACTACTCAGTCGATCCTGAGGGATGTCGGAGTTCCAATAAGTGCTGCCTCTGCGTCATTCTTCCCTCTTTTCGCTGTCCCATGTTTGCGATACGTGTTCCCCCATCGTGCTTTATGCGTCTTTCGTCTCTTTATCTACTTCCGTTGTCTTCCGCCGTTATCCCGACACGACGTCGTTATCGCGTTACATTATTGTCAAAAATTCAACGTTTTTTTTTCATCACGTCGTTCTGTTTGCCCATAACATCCGTATGAATTTGTTACTCCTTTTACTTTCGCTTCGCCTTAATGGAGTTTTTATACGATATGATGTCGACATTTTGTATCAGTAGAGAAAAAGCGATACAAAAAGGTGAGATAAGAAAATATTTAAGCGCAAAGATTTTAATTTTCTTTATAAAAATATAAAAATTTTAGATAATTTATGATTTACATTTATGCACATAACATTTTCCTAAACAAGATAATCTGTAATTAAGCTGCAGTCTGTATGGGTATTATAACTGACACCATCAAATCTCATTCGATTAGTTAATATTACCATTATCATACATTATCGCAATGGACATATTCCTGGAATTATCGGAATTTATCGACTCAGCGATAGATTATGTCAAATACGTCGTGAGATCATGACAGCTGAGAGGTTTAAATCTTGTTATATCGTGCTTTGTTCCCATAATTATTGATTAACTATTAACAATTCATTAGCCAGTATCCTGCGAAATGCAGATTGCCCGATAAGAACTTATTAACTCACGCGAGTAGGAAATCACGCCTTTTTTCCGGCGTCGTTGGAGAACCCTTATTACACCTTCACCCACTCGAGCCGGTGTCTGCGCTCGTGTGTGTACCCACCGAGTAAGAGCCTCGACCCTTTCCTGCCCTGAAGTAGCCTCCGTTACGGCCAACAAGCGCGCTGTCGTTTGCCGACTAATTAATTCATGGACTTGGTTTACCCTGACGAACCTACAGCTTCGCTCCAAGACGGTGGAGATAACTCCAGGACAGTTCGTGCCTTGTCGCTTTTAAGGTCTCTTAAACGATCCTCCCTCCTCATCTGTCCCTCTTTCTCTTTATCTTCTTCTCTTTCTCTCTCTCCCTCCTCCGTTCCTGCTGCCGTCCTTTCCTTACCGTACCATAGCTCAACTCCACTTCCGTCGTCTTCGCTACCTCGCCTCCGGCGGTGTATCTGTCTCGGTGTACATTACAGCAAGCACGGCGCGAGTGTCTTGCGTTTACATTGGACCGAGATTAAACTAAGTTTCAGCTCGATAAATTCTCCAACTTAACGGATTAATGTATCAAACTATTGCGAACGGACTGCGATGATTCATGGAATAGGCAAGTTCGTCGACGTTCTCGAATATTTCTCTAATCATTAATTTACTATCTGTTTCGTGATTTTTTTAAATGTTAAAAATTCAAATCAACATTGTATCATAACAAAGATTACGGCAATAATGACTATAACGCTATATGTGATAGCAGAAGACGATCATCTTTACAATTTTGCTTTAGTAATAGTAGTAGTGATTTAATAGTTTTCAGCCTAACTGTTATTGTTTGTCCTATCTATCTTGTCCAGAATTAATCGATCAGGTCCTTGTCGAGAGACACGATGCTGTTGAAAAGTTGTATCCTCGAAATTTCGGTCCCATACACTGGTCCCTGGTTCGATCGATAATCCGCTTCATCGACTCGTAAGTTGCATTGTTTCCTGATCTTCCTGAACGCTCTCGGGACTCGGGAGTAGCTTTCGTTTCTGTGGTCGGAGTCGAGATCCCCTATAGAGAAGGGCTCTTTCGACGATGTCTTCTTACCCGTACCTTCTTCGCCAATCTCTCGATGTCGATACTTGTTCCGAAGTTGAAACGCCGAGTGACCTCGGCGGTCGCTTAATCGGTCAAAGACGCAACGTAAACGCGCCCGGCTGTGTGCTCTTCCGCGCTGCAGTCACGAAGAAAAATCGCCTGGTCCGCTCCGACGATCTTTCCTGCCCGTTTCGAAGTCAATAAAGCCGACAGAAGTGCGGAACTTTCCCGATCAAAGATATCGGGACGCGGCCGCCTCCGAAGATACGCGTTTTCTCTCAATTTGTACTAACAGGCGAACTTTTCTGTTCGCTATTTTGACGGCTCTCCTGTACGATGGGATCGAAGAGATTTTTTGGAAAAGTCGTCGTGTAACGTAATATGTACTTATAGAAAGATCTTAAATATCATAAAGCTATCTCTCGTTGAATATTTTTTTAACGCGGCTTATAATTTATCTAGAGATTAGATTAGATTTTTTAAAAATTATTTTAATCAACATTGTATTATATTAAATATATTAAATTTTGTATGATTGTGTTACATTCGTATATATCACCTATGACAGGGTTTCTCAAACTATTGTACGCGTACCACTGGTGGTATGCGGAAGCCTTCCAGGTGATACGCGAGCTATACATAGGCAAATGTAGACCAAGCATTTCACGAGGGAGGTGTGATAATCGCGGTAAGGGGGATCACATGTTCTAACATTGCTTAAGTGTAGCATACACATGCTACACTGCAGTATTCATCTTAATTTTAATTGGTGGTACGTGACTGTTTATGTAGATATTTGAGTGGTACGCGAAAAATAAAGTTTGAGAACCCCTGACCTATAAAAAAAGTCATTTCTTTATTAAAATTATTATTAAATATTGAAATTTTGGAAAAAGAACGATATTTGGGGAGACGATTAATCTCAGAAATGCTTTATATTAAAAGACAAAGTAATAGCCTTAATTTGCAATCTGATACAGAGTATTTACACCATGCATACGTTTCTGTCCTCAGTAAATTGTAAACTTGCCCATTTCGTCTTTCTCGTATATTTATTTACTTATTTATTTATTTAATTTATTTTATATCTGACTTTACTCTGACTCGCACCTTTGTTTCTTGATATTCTTCTACTGAACTGTTGATTTGATAAGTTCTATCTTCTGACTGCTCCGTATTTATTAACGTTTTATATATTGACTACGATTTCCTTTATATTTCATTTACTTTGTGACTAATTATCAACGTTTTAACGCCACGATGTACACATTTGTAATCTGTTTTCTCTCTCTGTTCCACCTGGTGAGTTACAATTTTTAAATAACTTTATTAATTCAATTTTTTTTCTTTTTGTGTGGTCAAACTTAGGCTGGCATTTTCAATATCATTCGGCCTACCAACCGTCTATGACCAACGTCTCGCGTGAAGATTACGCTCTGGGTGTAACGGAGAACAGAGAATGAAATAACGATTTTTGCGCTGAAGATGGCCCAAATAGGAGCCGAAACGTTCGAACACACACATTTATATCTTTTTACATTTCTTAATTTATGAATTCATTTTCATCCATGTAATTTGTAAATGTTAATTACATAATAATTTGTGCTCCCCTAGATCCGCACTGACTCTCATTTGCCCTTTTGATCTTATTTATTGGTTTTAAAATTATTATATTGTAATACTCTTTCACAATTCGAGCGATATTTAATCAAAGATTTTTTATCTTCACTGCAAATCCAAGCGTGTTATTTAGCTGAAGCTCTTCTTACACATTTCTTGCCGTTTTAAATCATGTCATTTAACACGATTGAACGTATTAATTTTTAATTTAATACGATTAAACGCGTTAAATGACGTAATCTAAAATGGCAAGAAACATGTAGAAAGAGTCAAATGTGTCATTTTTAGATGTTTATGCATGTAAAAATAACACGCTTGGATTTGCAGTGTTGCTGTGTGTTGCGTGTATAATGAAAGATTCTTAAATTTATTCTTTCTCCATGATTATATTGCAAATTCATCAATATTCCGGATAGTTCTTTTTTTCAGCCTTGAAGCTTCGAAGATGTGAACATCGCTTCATCGCACTGTTCCTAACACGACGCGCAACTTGATATTCGCGCATAACTGTCGCTAGTACGCGATACGTCTGGCGCGCGATAATTGCCCGCGTGGCAGTAAGTTTATGCGACTTTGATGTGTCTCTAATACGTGTCTCTTCGTTGTATTCAGCAGCGTAGAATCGGACTGACGGGTAAATGGGTTTTGCCTGTACTCGCACATTCAGCCGGTGTTTATGAGCGACAAACGTAAATGCGCCGGTAAAGCCGGCGCACGTCTCTATAATCCGTAAGAAAATATGTCAGCCGAAAAAGCTGAAAGCCCGCTAGGTTAACCACAGCTATCTCGGTTAAGCTTCATCTAGTAGAGAAGAGAACGTCGGAATCGACGTCATAGATTTTCTTGAAAAATAACAGACAGATCAAGTTACAACGTCTAAAAGACGTCCAAAACTTATCTATAAAACTCTCGCACACGGTCGTTCGCAGATCCTTTAGATTTCTTTCAGACATCTCGGATTTTTGTGTTCGAGTAAGCTTCTCTTGATAGCCTTTCTTTCGTCGTGTTTCCGGAACGATGGGAAACGGGATAGTCCGGTTACAGCGCGGCGGCACCGCCAACTAGGTGGTATCTGATAACACAGACGGGAGCCTGAGATAATACCTCTGTACCAACCGCCGGCACGAGCGGTTAAAGTTCAGGCAGGTAGTTCAGAACGGTAAAGGTATGGTCCCCCGCATGCATGCAAGGACGGAGACAAGAGCACAATGCATCTCGGCCTCTTGCCATTTTCCGAGAAACGTACGAGAGGATACGGACATACGGGGTGAGTTTGTGTCCTTCGATTTACCTATCTAAAGAGCTTACGTGTGATGCTTACTTTAGGAGTTAAGATAACAAAAACGTTAATTAAGAATATTAGAATGTTTACAGTTTTAATAGAAAAATCACACATTAATATTATTTAAGACACTAAGATCTGCTATGACAGTTCCTTGGCCTTTTCTCGATTTAAATTGTGTTATACACATCACGGTCTTATTATTGTACAATTTAATGTTTAACGTTATTAAACACGATTATTTATATTTAAATCATTAAATAATTAAAAGACTTTCTTCGCTTTGCTTCGAAATCTTCACTTAAGAATACACATCATAACAACGTTTCTTTTTTTATGCTTCCCATATACGCGCATAATCACATTACGTAATATGTAATATCTACGTTGACAATAGAGAGAGATTAAAAAGACTATTAATATTTCAATACAGTAAAATCGTCAGCGGAGTATTTCTACCAGTTTTTCGCGAGAGACCGTGAGAGCTCAGCGATTCTTTTTTACATTTCCAACCACCACCACTTTTCTAGATAGTCAAGACTGGCATCCATTTTTCAGCGAATATAGATCGCGGATTCTTTTGTACATTCCCAACGACAGTTTCTTTGACAGTCAAACAGGCAGGGCGAATATCCCCCGCTTTTCAACGAACCAGTCATAATTCCGCGTACTTGAACACAGGCACTTCTCCCGTTCTCCCCCCGTTTCACGCTCGCACGTAATTCTCGTCTCGCTCGGGAGGCGGATTAAATTCCCTTCGTTACGGTTAAGCTATGCGGTAAAGGTCGTAACTCGCGAAAAGCTCGCGCGAAGAGGAACGGACGTGCGATACCATACCACACACCGGACACCTATCAGCGCCGGGCGCACAAATGGCCGCGGGGCGACTTCGCCGGTCTATGCCTTCGCGCGTGGCACGCTGTTGCGTCTTCTGGCCGGTCGGTATGGACTATGGACACTGGCCCGCATGCAAATGCGGCGACGGTGCACAATCAAAGCGCCGTCGGGACGATACATATTCAAGCGGCCGGGGCAGACAAACATCGTACCGGATACAGGCATAACGGTTTAAGGCCGATTCGCGCCTAGCGGCACAAATCAACGTCAGTGTTACCTTTAATGAGAATCTGACGTCGGAGTTCACCGTACGGATTATCACTGCCATAATAAGTGGATCGTCAGAAGAACATTTCGTCATCATTGACCGAGGGGTAAACCGCTGAGGGCATTGCGGTGTACAGATTTGGGGCATTAGTGGGCATCACTAGGGCACATTAGTGGGCATTACATAAAAAATTACACTAGTAATGCCCAAAAAATTGTGTACTTTTGTGTACTTTTAGTGTACTTTTGTGTACTTTGTGTACTTTTGTGTACTTTGTGTACTTAGTAATGCCCAATTTTGGGCATTACTAGGCATTGGTGTACACAATTTTGGTCAGCGGTTTATCCCTCGTCATTGACTTATATCCTCTTAGAGTATCTTTAATAAAGATAAAAGATAGAAGAATAGAAGAAGGTATTTGTACTTATTATTGCGTTTTGGATTATTAGCATTCTTTTAACGGTGCAGATAAAGTGCAAAAATTTATATCGGACGTACGATCTATGTACGTCCAACCAATTTAAAAAGGATATACTGTCGGCTTACGTTGTTTTATATCTCCACGATTAATCCCACAGACGCGGGTCAGTACAAACTTCACTAGTACATTTCTATCAGAGCGTGAATCAGCCTTTATATCGCTCATACGCAGCGGGAGACGCTACGTATGCGCGCGAGGAACATACATAGTAGCAAGGCCGAAAGCCGGGCGAAACGGAGGAGGAGGAGAAGGAGGAGGAGGAGGATGAGGAGGAGGAGAGGAGGAGGAACGGAGATCGCGCGAATGGTCGGTTGCAGGTACAGCCTGTATACATTGCCGGGACAACGGATTCCAGGAGGTCTATGGCGGATATGCGCGCGCGCTACACGACCGACAGGGCGAAGCCCATCAATTTCCCATTCAATTCGCCAGGCCCGTCTTCCGCACCCTCGCGTCTACCTACGAACCCATCTACCTACTCGTCTTGCAGCTCGCACAGCGACTCGCGAGGATCGGTTTCGCGTAAGATAGGTATTCCGTTAGCGGAATCCTCCGGCTTACGCTCCACATTCTCGCGTTCAGCGTTAGACGGCCGCGCTGCTCGGATTCTCGCCTCGCGTTGCGTCGCTTGTGAATGCGAGCTTCGTGTATTCAATGGATACAATGTAGCGAGAGATATTAAACGGCCATTTCGGCTTAAATGGAGCGATGTACTTGAGTGACCATGCATGTAGCGTTTTAATTTTCTATATAGTGTTATATCAAATCCTAGTACCACATTAAATCATGTCACTGAGATGAGAAAACATTCTCTCGCGTTCTATTTTTTACACAGATGCAAAAATACGAGACTGAGATTTAAAGATAAATTTAAAAATGCATTATTCATTGCGAGATAGCTTCTTTATTCATGTATGAACGTATGGATGTCAATTCTACGTAAATAAAAGTTAGATATATTAAGCAATCTATATATATTTCGACAAGTCGTCGACCAGTAAATAGAGTAAAGCTCTTTTGCTCAAAATAATATTCTGAAAATTCATTATATTTTTAATCGTCGGTCTAAATGTAGTTTAAGATACCTATCGAATTTTTGGCTCAAATTTAAAAAATGCTCGTGGTAAAGCTTATTACATCATGGTCTCTTGACTAATAGAAGGATTTCAGAGTCTACCCATAATGTTCTCGATACAACCCGATGTGACGTTAATCCGGATTATTTTGCATCGTACATTGCGATATTTCTGAAATCGAACATCAAGTATAAAGATTTTGAATATATCTTATAAATCTTTTTTCGGGTCTCTCTCTCTCTCTCTCCTCTCCCTCTCTCTCTCTCCCC
>NJRL01000168.1:380234-391568 GCA_003063815.1 Aphaenogaster rudis
TTTTTTATTTGTAGTATTTTTAAAATGTATATATAATAAATCCCATTTCCAAAAAAATAATTTTGTATATAATTTTGTTTGTCACAATTCCTTATTAAACCGTTATTGAAACGTCACTAAAACGTCGCGAAAAGGCCAAAAAAGGTCATAAAAGTCACGTCTTTTCAATGTTTTGAAATGTCGTCATCGGTCCGTGACATTAGTATGTCATTTTTTCGTCATTTTCACGTCATTTCATTCGTCATGTTTGGTCATCATATGACCAAATTTTGACGTCATTTTGACGTAGGTGTGCTACCTGGGACTATTCTATTTTCGAAAATGTGCCGATTGAATTCGAATCGACGCGACTTATTTTTAAAATTTTACATGGTTCCATTGTGAGGCAACCTATAAATCAGTCCTTTACCGAAATGATTTATCGATCCGGTGCATTACAGTGTAGCGATACGTGTAAAGAAGTGTAATGCATACCTATGATCTCGTTAGGCGGCTAAATGGCGCCTAATTTTAGACAATCGCTTATTTTTTATACAGTTTCATTGTTTATCTAACGGTTCCAAAATTGCGATACATATCCACTTTACAGTATCACAATTATGGCAATGAAATAAAATTATATTTATTACGATTTACTCGCGCGAGTGATGATCAAAACACGCCCTAGAGCACACACGTTCATGTTTCATGACAATGAAATATTTATCTCGAAATATTTATTCTTAATCCGGCAACTTCCACTAACATAAAATTCGTTTCACGATCGTGAATTTAATAATCTCTTTGTGTCGCGCTATTTCGCGATTGTTATTTCGTATATTTTTGGATAGCGAAATATTTATCCCGAAATATTTATTCTTAATCCGGCAACTTCCACTAACATAAAATTCGTTTCACGATCGTGAATTTACAATAATCTCTTTGTGTCGCGCTATATCGATTGTTACTTAATATATTTTTGGATGAAAAAATCAACTTGCGGGACAATGTGCGAAGTAGTGATGTGAGTCAGTAATTAGTCAGCCATATGTACATTTTAGATAGCATAATACGCTATTATCTCAGCATACGTAAAATTTTCAATCTTTCTCTTTGAAGCGTAGAAAAACGTATTACGATAAAGTAGCCGTATTTTCTAGCAAGTGCTTTCACAAACCGTTTTATTTCTGAAAACGAGGAGAATATGATTTATACCATTACTCCGTCCAACGGTGCAGTTACGACCGCGGCATCGAAAAACAGACTCGACTGTAACCGCGCTATGAAAGCTGTATGAAAACATAGTCGGGCACGAATATCTCGCCAACAACGTTCATTGTCTCCGCTCGGAGTGCAGCGCGACGCGGCGCAATTAGCGACTCCTTTGGCGCGAGTCTTTGACTGTTATTAAAATAATCAGTTAATCAGTTAAGTTAATTTCGAGTTAATTTCCGAATCCAGGCTTGCGAAACTCATTGTCTTCGCGATCCGTTTTCTCCGTCACGCAATTTGCCGTTCGTCGCGCGATGCGTGTGGAAAGCCTACTCGGGTACGCGATGATGCATTCGTCGGGGTCTTTGATACAGCTTTGTCCCCCCTCCCTCTCTCTCTCTCTCTCTGATGCATCTGCATCCTCGTGCCATTTCGCGCGTCAATGCGTCGTATAACGGAGTATACCTGCTTGATGCTTTACGACGACGAGGCGCCCCAGGCGTCGCGACGACGACAATTAAGCGTCGAGCAAGAAAGAGGGGGAAGGGAGAGAGAGAGAGAGAGATGCGTGGGAGGGGGATCCTCCTTTGACATGGTGTCAATTCCCGCCTCGAATCAACCAATTCCATTTTCCGCTGAACGACCGCCGGGAATCAACTTCCGCCTCGGAACCATAGCGAAACGCGTTGTGAGCTAATTTGGTTAGCTATTTTAGAGTATCTTATGTTAGGTAATTATTGAGCAAGATTATTGTCGTAATGGCTGTAAATAATTTGAAAGATCTACTTAACATTATAAGCATTTTGTCTTGTCCATTTTACAATCTGACGATGAGACTCAAATGTCTAAGAAAAACAATTCTTTGGTCGATTTATTATATATATTTATTGTATTTATGTTATATTATTCATTAATTTATATATTATCTATAATACGCGTCTGACAAACGCTGTTTCATTATACATTCGCACGATTAAGGGAGACTGTGTGGCTTCGCTACAATTATTAATTATCTCGCTTACCCTGTTCGCCCGTTGTTTTGTGACGCGTCTTTTTTCGCGGTCGTTTTTCGCACGCCGAGTCTTCGCTAGAGAGAATTATCAAACCATCACGTTGTTGTAACAATGAGAGGGCAAGGGGAGAGCGCTAGCTAATTAAGTATCGACCTGCCGACAAGAGTAACAGAGTAATACATAATTACGATGTATTCTTTGGATACCCGCTCGGGGGAGAGCTTTTTGCCCCCTCACGGTTTTCCTAACACGCGGCGAAGACTAATCAATTTTCCATTCACCGGCAGCCGCTGATGGATGACTTACGATCATGCTGAGGTTTTAATAAATCAACATCCGTCGTTGCTACCCGGGCCTGTCATCAGTCTCCTTAGAGGTTGACCTCGGCAGAAGAGAAACAAGCGGGATAGTAGGCGTAAAATCGCCAGTCGTTGTCCCGTTGTCACGGCGCGAACAGGCGAGATCGTCGAGCGTGTCACAAAAATCGATCTATCGCCAGAACCGAAATAAATGTCGGTTTATTCTACAATTTTCTTCAAAAGTAACGGGAGATCAGCCCACGATTCGAGAAAACGGATTGCGATATATATATATATATATATAACACAATAAGTAAAAGGGAAATATTTAATATATCTGAGAAAATCATGAAGCACGAAGTGGACTTTATATTTTCTTCATAGCATCCAGGCTGTAATATCCTGCGATATATCTGATCTGCTCGTAAATTTCCGCGAAAGAAAGTAAAACGGCCGGAGGGAGACGAGAACGTGGCGGGCGAGCGAACGAACGATATATACGTCGCTTTCTTATTAACCGTTTCTTTCTTCCACGGGATGATGATGGAAGGACGTAACGGAAATTTCCCGGGCTATTGATTCGTATCGATAACGTACGTCAGGTGATAATTGTGCGCTGTGTATCATCGGAAGGGATAATAACCGGAAGGTGATCAAATGACCCGTTATTTTTCTTAGAATTCGCTTCGTGAAAGAATACTCATAGGATGGAGGAAAAACATATAAAGAAGGACATACGATTTACGATCGTGATTTTGCTTCTAATAACATAGGGAGATATTTTCTACGATTGCTAATTAAACTAGGGATTCCTTCTATCTACATCGCTTTTAACTTTAATATCTGGTTCCAAATCATAGGTATGACGTATTATCACCGAAATTCTGATGATGCCAGCAGACTTTTTCGACCTTTGTCGAGGGATTAGTGATAGGTAATTACATCGCGCTTCATTTCACTCTAAAAGCTGATTCTGTGAAGGCCTGGGAGGTATTACCGTCAGTGCCACGAAGGGACAAACGTCGGGTGTGGCTTATCTGAACGGACGAGCGGTTTCACCGGAATTTGCTTGTAACCGCTTGTAGCCACAGTGCACGCTGGTTCAGCATGTTGAAGTAGCGTGTATAGTAATTACTTAACGAAGTAAATATCATTTCACACGCTCGTATGTATGTACCGGAAATATTTTTTAAACTGCCCAAGTTATGTAATATAAGTAACAAATAATTGTACCAAGCTATTTATAAGGTAACACAACAAAACTATTATTAAATAGAAAATCTTTTCTGTGTCGAACAGTCAAAATCTGATACAAGATATAATTATTTCACGGATGTTATTAAAGAAACAAGAGCGAAAAAATAGAATGCTACTTAATATACAGTTTATTAGGGCAATATTGCAAGAAATAATATTAGCGTTCCGAAATTGTAATCCTGGTTACGAATGATAACATTGACATTATTAAATTTTAAATCTTCTTTTTCGAAATAACATTTTTTATTTGCAGTACCGATCCTGACAGATTTGTTTGAAAAAGTAACGTAAGTACATGAGATTTTCTGCTCTATACAACCGACCCAGTTCTGTCTATCATGCTTTACTATCCATTTGGGTGTCTTGAAATATTCAGCGCGTGAATTTATTAACTTACACATGCGATCCAAACATCGTGACAGTAGACTTTTTATATTGTCAGATTAATTATTCGGATATGTACGGATTAATTATGACATGATTGTACAGATTATGATTGTATAAATTAATTATATTATCATATGTATTAAACAATTTGAGATAATAGCTGGCAATTAAATAACTGATAGTGAAACCTAATAAATCCAATAAATCTTTTTTTAAACATATTCTTATCATGTTTTATTGTCGAAAGCGAAATCTAATTATCATTTACATATAATATCGTACGCCAAGCACATATAAAGCATTTTTATTTTAGCATCTGATTATATTATCTTTATTCTATTCTATTTTTATCTGTCTTGTCTTTAACATTTTGCTTCCATTAACAATTTACTACTTTTGTATCAAATATATCAAGAGCAGTTCAATCCATTTAAATAAACATTAATTATATTTACTCTGTTTTGAAATTATTTCGTCTGTAATATCTGGTTCTCATACACCGTCTTTTACACAAATGTTTCAGAAAGCTCTCACATCCTGCCGTATCAAAATCAGTAATAAATTACACGAAATTATTGCATGTTAATATTATGATAAAATAATTATTCTGTCAACTTCGCATCGAAATCATTTCGTCTCCAATCGCTATAATTTGACTATCGATTAGTATGCCGCTTTCTATCGATCGTTCAATTTAGCCGGCAGGAGTGCCATACTAAGACGTCTATGGTGGATACATAATAGGGCAAGTACGTGGCACGTACTATGCTCCACGTAGCCGGCTTATCAGAAGCGTGCAGAGGGTAGGCAGGCTTATCGACTCAACGGCTTGACAGGCTTCCACGTCCTTTCCCACCTTTAGTAGGTAGGACGTCGAAAGATGATGAGCGCCGATCGAAGGACCCCGGGGACTTTCAGCAGCTCTCTCGGGGCCATCCTCGCTAAGCCCTGTACGAAGTCGTTGATGCGTCGTGAGGAAGGAGATAGCACGGTCGTAGGCCACGCTGACCAATATTACGTGCTTAAGAAGCTCACGGCCATTCCCCGATATGACTACAGCGGTAAACAGAGTTTCCCACCGACACCCTCTTTCCGGATCGGCTTAGCGCGAGCAAATATATTCCGTGCCACGGCGGATCGGAAAAATCGGGAAGGAATTAGTCGGTCAAATATAGGGATCGCCTGGTAATCTTCTTATCGGTATTCGTGCTTCATCGAATCGTACTTAGCGGGCTAAGTTCAGACGACTATGCTGCTTATAAAAAGAGGCTTAAGACCCTTATAGAGGCGAATCTACATCGAAGTTAACATAGCTTTCACTTTGAGTCTTACAATAACGCGAGAAAAGATCTCGCAAAATAATTTCGTTTCAAAATATCTCTTGCAACCTTTTAAAAATATATTTTGCGTAGAATATAAAAAACATGTTTCCTTTTGTAATTTTTCGTTTAACAAATTCGAAAAAATATTAATTGCAAAATTTTATAAGTTGTCAAGTTTCTCAACTTTGATGTAAACAGACAAGAATAATATGAATAAATTAGGACGTAGTACTTACAAATTGTAGTGCACGTCTGCCATGTTCGGTCGATAGCGAAGAGCTTGAACGAACGCTTCTTCCGCTTCGGCTACTCGCCCCTGCTCGCTGAGAATGCTGCCCAAATTGCCATAAGCTAGAACCAGCGTAAACAATATTTGATTTAACATCTCGTAAAGTGTTGGTTGTGTCGAAATGTCAATATTAAAAGATTCGAACCAATTTAGCAGAATAAACGTAATAAGCACAAAAAATTTATGGGTTTCGGAAAATGTGAAAAATGGAGCACTAAAAAGAATAATAGTAGAATACGGTGCACTGTAAAAAAATTTCATGTAAAATTACAACTATTATAGTGGGTAATATTGAGACCATCTATTAAAGGTGTATATTTACATACATCAGTATATCTCGTAGATAAAATTATTATCTTATATGGTAAGTAAGCAGCTTGCACAAATAAATTTACATATTAAAAGTAGATTTCTAAAAATGTTTTTGTAATAATACATTTTATATATGTATTTATACAATTTCACATATTAAATTTAAATAATGTCGAATTGTCTAACCAAGAGTTCTTAATTTGAAATTATACTGCAACGTAAATAAGTCTAACGAGTTACATATGATTGTAAATTTATAATTTTTTTTATTTGTATAACATATACTTACATAAAATCAAAGATAAAAGTAAGCCAATGTGAGCCAACTTACGTAAAAATGCAGCTATAATACATGAAATTATCATATGCCGTGTAATATTACAAAAAAATTGTACATTTACATAAAATATATAAATTATACTTTTAATCTTGTAATTTTTCATCAAATATAAAAAATTATTACACAACAAAGAGTAAAAAAACTAATTTTTGTGAAAGTACATGAATTTATACATTTCCATTATTAATAGTGTAATTGTTACACTCATTAATTTATGTAATTTTACATACTTTTTTTACAGTGTGCCTGTGTATAGGCAGCTGACGGCAGCAAGCTAATTATTAACGGATGGCACGATGAACAGGTGCGAAATACATCTTACGCTTTCGGTGTTAATTATTATCCTAGCGGCAATTACTTGAGAATTATCACGATCAAGATACGCCCGCCCATCATTTCTCTGCTTACGTGCTCGCTTGTAGTTGAATATTCAACTCGTTAAATGATCAGTAGGAAGTGCCCCGGGAACATAGTTACATGCTGCACGCACGCACACCGCACCTATATACATCACCACCCAAACATAAAGGTTAATATTTTCGTAGTTATTATACTTCCAGCGAAGTGCAGTTTGCACAGAACACTTTACCATTTGAGTGATATTAATCCCGACAAATCCAAAGCACATGAGCCAAGACCATTTTAAAGTAGAATTAAGCATTTGCATAAATTAATACACATCGAACACCGTTCTCACCAAATTGGATTTATGATTTTATTAAATATATTTTTTTCAATAATTAAATATTTATATACTCTCTTTTCTACTTTCGATTATTTTAGATGAATAGCATTTTAAGGAATGCTATCCGTTTAATTTAATTTTTTTAGAAAAATTAATTGAAGTAACAGAAATATATCCAAATATTCTTTCTTAATCTTATCAGCACGTTTTTTAGACATGTACCGTAATTGCGATTGATACGTTATCGCTGAGTAATCAGTGAAAATCGCTGTTAGCCGAGGGAAACGGTGCTGGCGCTATATATATCCGCGTTAAATCAACGAGTAGACGTCAACCCGACGGTAGAGTGACTCCGCGGCCTCGGTGGTGCAAAGGGGAGAATGTACGCAGCTGTGAGGTGCAGGCTGTTGAACAGGAAGGAGGGGAGGGTCTGCGGAAGGGGTGAGAATGGGCACGGATGCATCGTCCGACGAATACGCGAGCGAGCGAACGCGCGCGTCCGCGTCGGCGCGACCTCTGAACCAACAAAATGTAAATTTATTTCTCGTAGCGGAGCAGCCTGTTAACACGGTAACACGCAATTTCTGTCGGCGCAATTAAAACGCGCTGCGACGTCGTTGCTGGCGCCGGTAGTAGCGCGTTGTGTCGGCGTCAGTTCGCGTGACCGTCCGCTCTACCCTCTACCGTCTCTATCCTCCCTCTCGCTCTTTGTCCATTCCATTCCCTTTTGCAGAAACATAAAAAAAAATAGATGAAGATTGGGTGAGAGTGGGAAGCATCCTGAGAGAGACGAGATTGTCTCGCGAGAATGACGGGCAAATGCAGAGTCGCAGAATTAAGATGAGCAGCTCTGGGATTGTTAATTTAAAAAACGGGGAAGCGAGCTTTCTTGGTCAAAATTTGATAAGCATGTACATCTTTCATTTAAGCCAGATTGAGACCGACTTCTTGAAGAAGAATGTTGTAACGAGTTGTAACGTGAATCAACTTCTCCATGTTTATATACATGTTTATATAGTAATATGAATGATTATGATGATCATTAGTGATTTCTATGTCAACTTCGTTGTAAAACTGTTTTATTTCATTTCGATATAATACTGAAGCCGATATAAACTGATGTCGATGAAGTCTGATTTTAGAATACTCGGGATTAACCGAGCGAGAGTGCATAAATAATAAAAGCTTAGGTAAGATAATCTTAAAATAACGTAACGCGGCCGATGACGTGGAACAGATGCGCAGCGCTGATGTGCGGCACAATTAATACGAACTACTGTCCGGTAGATTAAATCGTGCAATCAATCGTTAGATTATCACGAAAGTAAATGGGGCGAATAGAGTATAAAAAGTGGCAAAGACGGATGGCGCTTCAGGGTAGTACATATGTGAAGGAAGAATCGGGTAACTTATATGGCCGATGCTCTGTATCGAGTTTAAAAATCAAATATCCATCTGTTTTTCCCTTGTAAATTTATTCGCAAAAGATCATACTGTTTGTACTTTCAAGATACTTTTTAATATACGAAATAGGAAAACGTTGCGAAATTGCTTTCAATATACTGGGTATATATAACAGCGAGAATATAGGCGGCAACAGTCGTGGAAAAGAGGTCAAATTAATACGGCAGGAACTCGTTGCGTCTCTCTGGCAATATACTCGCGTTGTATCGCGCGGATGAAACGCGTTACAGAAACGAAGCAAAAATTCTCGCCAGCGAGAGAGAAGCCGGCCGGAGCAGTTACGTTCGCGGGACTGTAAGTTAAAATAATTACGAAAAAGTACACCGTGGAGGATAAGCGCCGTATGAAAGTGGATAAAAGGTGAAAAAAGGTCGGGACGGATTAGAAGGGTGCATTAAAGGGAGAACCCGACGGATGAGAAGAAACGAGAAACTCGCGTATGCTCTTAACGCGCGTATATGTTGGCGCGCATAAGACGTTTCCGTCAGATAGATTAAAAATATGAGAGATATGCAGAGCTAGAAGAAGCGTGGGAGGTTAATAGTTAATTTTTCAGTGCATTAAGTAATCGCGCGTAGAGAATAATCTAAAAGATATGATAACTGTTTTGCTGTGTTTATGGAATTATTGAAAATAAGAATTATATATATTTGCAGCTTTTTTTATTTGAAGATGAAAGCTCCAGTTAAATATCCATTTACTTCTTTAAATCAAAATAAGTATTGCAAAAATTTCGCTACATTTTATTTCCTTATAAATACTTCGGACAAAATCACTTTGTAATCACTTTGTTAAGAGTCACGCTGAAGTTACTTTAGAAAACAAACTCTCAACAAAGCTCCTTTTAATTCTACCTCTACATATAAAATCAGCATTTTTTGCATAGTATGTATCTGCGAGTTAAAATACATGTTAACTCTCATCGGAATATATAAGATCCGGAAGATCTTGGAAAAGAAGAAAAGAGAAGGATAAAGCGAGCAAAGTAGAAGCAGAAAAAAAAGAGGTCAGACTTTTTTCTCGTTGCATGCCGTGTATTCATCTTTCCGATGATTTTATGGACACGGTAGGCGCATAGTTGCCTGCGTCGAGGTGCAAGATGAACAGACGGGATAACACGTGCCCGTCGGTGCCACAATGGCTCTGCTGGCGTTATAACGAGAAAACAGGCGGCGCGCGATACCCGTCGGCTCCGTCGGCTGGCAGGGAATTTCACTTTTACATGGTCGTATATTTCGCCGCTGTGACGCGCCTATCGGCTTCGATCAACGCGCAATGGCTTTTTATTATTAATACGCGCGGCACGTTTTACTATCTTTATGTCTTTAATCCGTCCGGCGAGGCGGTAACGCACGGGACACCGGTTGTTCTTCTCCCTTTTTTTATGACCCTCCGTGTATAAAGAGTGACGTTCTCATAGATATTGCATGCGTTTAAGGGCTCGTAGTCGACGACGGAATGGTCGCAGCTGATAAAAATGTCATCGGCGGTGACGATACTTCATGAGATATTGAGACGACGTCGGGCCCTTGCAGTATATGATCGCGAAGTCGTTAAAAAAAATACATTATTCAGCAAAAAGTAGGAGTTTTTAAGCTACTCTACTTGATGAAAACTGTCAAATGCATTTTAATATCTCTCTTCTCGTTCTTTTTCCTCTTGTTTATTATTCTATATATAGGTGTGTGTATATAAAGTAATAAGTATATATTTATGTGTATATTACCTTTGTGCATTTTACTTAAATATATGATGAACGCACTGCAAATTCAATTGTGTTATTTTTACACGCATAAACATCTAAAAATAACACATTTAACTGAAGCTCTTTTTACATGTTTCTTGCTGTTTTAGATTATGTCATTTAACACGTTTAATCGTATTAAATTAAAAATTAATATGTTCCATCATGTTAAATGACATGATTTAAAACAGCAAAAAATGTAGAAGAGAGCTTCAGCTAAAATAACACGCTTGGAGTGCGGAAAGAACGGTTTTTTGCTTAAGTATCTACAAATTTAACCTAATACAGATCTGAATTTTGTTGGACCATCAAAATAATTGTGTAGAACACTCAAGGTGATTGTTGGAATGTTAAAACTTTTTGTAACAGTATCGTTATGCATGCTTGAGCGACCTGCATAATTATCTAGATGTCTAACGAAATTACTTTCAGATCTGCATCAGGCAAAATTTTTAAACGCTTCAACAAAACTGTTCTTTCTGTGTGTATATCGCACTACAATGTTTGTAAAAATCCCTGGAAATTCTAACTAATGTGTCATTCTAAATGTAAAATTCTAGTGCTCTCTCTGCGCAAGTTCGAAATATCCTATCCCAAAAATTTGCCATAATCTGCATGAATTTCTTATATTACTTAATTCAAATTAACATTTTGCTTGCTCATAGAGGAAGCTTTGTTTTCGTGAAAAAAATTTTTTTCCAGTTTTCTTTGTTAAAGCTTTTAGATTGTTTGTCCGTATGTGGGTATGTATGTATGTGTTTGTGTGTATGGATGATGTTGCTGTAACTTCCGCAAATTTTGAGATATTGAGCTGAGTTTTTTTTTAAATATAGAGTACCATTAAAGGAAGGTTCGTATTGTATTTGGTGATGATCGGTAAAGGGGTTCTTTTTTTATAAAATTTTAAATTTTTTCTAAATTTTTATTTTAGGTTTTTTTTTAATTTTTACTATTAAAACCCCACTTTTTTATTGCATATTCTTATAGCTTACTTCGAGTGCTTTTCAAAACACTATAATAAAGTATTTTTT
>NJRL01000168.1:416746-434307 GCA_003063815.1 Aphaenogaster rudis
GCCCATGTCTGTAAACTAATAAGTTTATAGAATTGTGGCGGCTAACCGGATTTAAGCACGCCGGCAAGGCGTAGCAATCCGGCTACCGTCACACGCCGAGAATCTGCCGAACGGCAGCCTGGTCACCACGCGCTTCTCGCGAGTGCGAGGCGACACACGGCGCGTTTCACGGCGCGGCCGCTACGCGGCGCTGACAAGCTTGCAAGTAAAGAACAACCACTGCAGGGATATAAGCAACCTGTCCTTTCCAAAACGAACCCTTGGCTTTGTCAGCCAAAGAATATGTTTTTAGCAGTTTATATAATTTAAATTTAATAAAAATATTATTTTTTATTTTTTTATAATTTCTATTATTATATTTTCTCATAAATCGTTTACTAGTGAGTAGTGCTCCATGTGATTTGCATGCATACTCATTATTAAAATTTAAAATATATTAAATTGAAATAGAAAATATGTGTTTATTTATGAGGGTGGGCAAGGAGGGGCATATGCTCCCTCTGGATTTTAATTTTTTCAATTTAGAATGATTTTATGATTGACAACCAGATAATTTTTATTTAAAATTTATACACTTAAAAATAAAAATCTGCATAAATATTTCTTTAAAAAATATTATTTGAAAGTATTAAATAACGTTCGTTTGGAAGAGCCTTACAAAAATAATACCCCTAAGTGTATTTAAACTCTGCCCCTCCTTGAAAAAAGTTGTAAGGGCGCCCATGTGTGTTTGTACTATAAAAAATAATAATTAAAAAATAATAAAGAATTTTGTTAAAATTGTTATTCAACACAAAAAATATATAATTTGAAATTTCTGGTCTCAAAAAATGATCTCTCTTAGCACTTTAATCCGCCAGTGAAGCGTATCGCATTCAACTGTAGGTTTTCATGGTGGGAAACGATGCGAACGGTTTACACTCGACGGATACCTTGAGCTGGGCGAGAAAGGGGAGGAAGCCGCAGAGGGATGCAGCCGACGGCGCGAGCGCGAGGACGAGAGGGAAATATAATAAGAAGAGAAATATAAATGGGAAAGAGGAGGCAAACGAAAAGAACGAAAAAGACGTGTAGAGGCCTCAGAGGTGCTCGGAGGTACGTCGAAAAATGTGAACGATCCTCTTGGCACCCCTCCAACCGCGGCGTAGATAGGGGGAGAGACGGGTGCACGTCATGCATCACGCGAAGCGTCCGGTGCATCCAGCGCATCCGGATGCACCGTGCGCGAAAGGAGATGGCGAACGGGGGTTTTGGGGATTACGCGGGGAAGAGGATGACGGGGTAGGGTGTGAGTGACGACAGTAGGCGCCTAAACGTGGAGGCTGGAGAAGGGCGGCTTACCGTGTGTGCATCAGTTCGCTGTCTTCGCCAGAATGCAGGCAAGATGCAGCGCGTTGCAACGGCACTGCGTTATCGGTTACACGCTTCCCCGAATCCGTACGTGCGCACGCGGGCTCTGCCTGTCTTCCGCCTTGTTTCCCTGTCGAAACTTTCACGCTCCACGAAACGAGACGCGCGAATAAACGACGACGCGGAGTTCTCGCGCGTGGCAATCGCGGAAATCGTGCGGCGCGTCCGCAAACTGATATCGATTCGCGAAATCCTGTTCCGATAGTTCTATCGAGGCGAAGACATCAAGTTTCCTGTCTCGTATAGTTAAAGATATCTTTATCTACACCAGTTTCCAATTTAAGCGCGTAAATTGAATATTCTTGGTATGTATCATGTACCAAGTGTTCATATCATTTTATTGACGTGAGTAAAGCATAATGACGTATAAAATTTCACAGAGATTTTTGTTCTAATATGTCATTCTTATATATTTAATATGGCGATGACCTACGATTGAACTCAGAATCCATTAAACATTAAAAGAATTCAGAACAAGAGGGAATAAGATTCGTAACTTTTTATAGAGATAATTTCATATATAAAATTAATCTCAAACTACTATTAAATTATTTCTTGCTTTGAATGTCTGATTTAATTGTCGCAAACCCAATTCTCTACAACGGAAATATTCAGTATTACTAAACTAGATAATATCGTGCCACTTACCTTTCGACTTGGCTCGCCACGACAGAGTTCCCACAGAAGGCAGAGAGCCAGGGACGATATGCCCGTTTCCTTGGCGAGGGTGGCCAACGTTGACGACACCAGGGCCAGCAGCAGAGGAAACGGCGATCTCGTGCGATTACAATGGGCTGAGTACGTCAGGAAAGATGTCAAGGTCAGGAAACAGGCAAGAAGGTCGGCACGTCCGACTATACCGGCCACAGCTTCACTGTGAATGGGATGGACCGCAAACAGGAAACCCGTGATCGCGTGCGCGAGATTGCTCCTTCCTGGTAGGACCTGCGGAGTGTAATTGCGGATATCTCGTAAGGTACATATGTAAACGTCTCGCAAGGCGATCCTTCGAGTGACAGGAGTGGGGCAAATTAACTCCAACGTTAATTGACTCTACTCCGCCACGAGGATTGCTTGATTGGAGTTTCAATTTAATTATCTATCGGGCAAATGGCCAACAATAATTACAACAATCTGTCCGAGAAATTAGAATTGATCTAAATTTATATTATCTTATTTATCTAATCTAGTAGAAATTATATATAGAATTTATAATTTGGATTCTATAATACGCGCGAATTTTTCTAAAAGTTTTAGAAACTTCAAGAGTTTAGCGGAGAATATCCTTATTAGCTACAATTTATTTTGTTGTAATAATTAATATATATTTTATGTGTTTAATTTAATACTGAGGTATTAACGATACAAAATAAAATGACAAAGACAATCATTCACAATAAAGGAAAGAGTAAAAAAATGTAGATAAATATTTGGATCAAACTATAAAAAGGAACGCCAAATATATATAAAAGATGTAGAGGAATACAATTCGTAGTTTTATGCGCGACGCTTGGTAATCGTCGGCAGCAGTCATTGACGAGGATTATTCGAAAATTATACGATCCGATGCACATTTGCAATAAGGGGATAGAGGATACGGCGAGACGGGCGGAATTTCGAGCAGGGAAATTGTATAAATGTCGTATATTTTTTCAACGCGCCAGCAGAAAATCGAAGGTGGCGACGAAATGGCTCGGAAGGAAAACCGATCGGAATCGAGAACGAGGAAACACCGCGCGGCGAAACGTCTTACCGGAGATATTAACAGCATGCATAACTCAAAACGCTGCTCTCGAAGTACGAGAAGTACTTTCATTAATACACTTAGACGCAGTTAATTAGCGCGACAGTTTCATTACACGGGAAAGTGCTGTGTGTATTAAATTAACGCAGCTCCTCGTACTTGCCACTTCCTCACGCTTATAATAACGCTCTAAAACGATTTGAGTTGCTAATGAACTTATAAAACGGTACGCAACTTGGATATTACTGCTTATTTTCACGATTCCAAGAAATGCGCTAAGTACTTTCACTACCCAATCATTTCCGGTACCCAGCCACGTGTAATGCTCGTTTTCGACTGAGAGAAATATTTCGCACAGATAAATGACATGGCGTAACAATACTATTATTACCAACCCCTAATCGGAAATCTAATACAATGATATATTATTAAAAATCGCTTTCTGCGCTTACTTTTGATGTACTATCAATACGAAATGTGAATAGCCACCGAAATCATCACGTGCAATGAACTTTGCATGAAACAAATTTGAAAATCGCACCGGCAACTTCACATCGTGAATCGTTGACGTAAAAACATTGCTCATCAACCCGAATCAGTAAGTACTATGTCGATATCATTGTTAAATACCTCAATTGTTCCAACAAATAGTCAGTACAATGCTCCATCACATGCGCAATATATTGAAAATATGTTGAACGAATCTTCTTGATAAATTATTTCACGGTACTACAACACGAAAGCTGCGCGCATCGACACAGGTTTGTTATCAAGTATTTGAGCAAGTACCTCATCATGCGACTACTTCGCCTTGCGATGATAATCGCTCGTTATTCGATTCGATCTGTCGGCCACTCCCGACACACACTTACACGCCACACTCATTTTCGAGTGATGGAAATTTTCCGAAAATGTGTAGGCAGGTAATACGTGCGAAATGGGCGAAAAGTGATCGCGTTAATAAAAAAACAAAGTAGTATGGTGTCGCGGCTGTGATGTAACGATTACGTACAGAAGACGGCTGTCTTCCCACTTGAAGTCAGCTGCGTTCCGAGCATCACATTTAGTTATTTATATATCATTGTTTTAATTTGAATGTTGTGTATATTACTCTGCTTTGAATCTTATAATTTATTCTTCAAATTATATTTATTTTTCAATTAATAAAACTTTCAAGCTGTTAGAACTGTCAAACTGATAAACAGCTCCGAAGCAACGGATTTAACAATCATGAATATCTAGATGCGATGTGTCTGCTCGGAACGCAGCTGAATTCAAGTGGGAAGATATTAATGCCGCCTTTTGACGCGTAAGTAGAACGGCGCGTGCTTGGCGGTTTCGCACCTGCACGCAAAAATACTGCATGCATCGACGTGAAAATACTGCTTGCCAATGTGAGTATCTCTAAAAGTATTGCGGCAAATATTATCACTGAATATCTTGGCTATACACAGAAAATTAGACTAGGGGAGAGTTGCTGAATGCGTGTCGCTTAAATCGTACCTCATCAATATTTTATATTACTTAATTATTACTTAATAAGCAACATTTAGTAACAAAAATATGAAATAAATAAGAAATGAGTAATATAGACAAAAATTTAACAGGTTACATCTTGTTTTATGCGTGCTAACAATACTTTAAAATATCTGGTACAACTAATATTAATTTTTTATCAATTTATGTAGCTGATAATAGTGTAATCATGCAATTTTATTCTGATTTTTTATATTTTCATAAAAAAAGGTTTATTGTAGAATATTTTACATTTATTGTATATACATATCTGCAATTATTATAAAGATTAAATCAATTTTTATAAAATCTATCAAGTTTCCTAAATCGTACCATCATAAGGTTTTCTATATCGTACCGATAGGATTTAGGAACTCGTGTTTATATACTTGTGCTTACATGAATACAAGTGTCAATTACAAAAATAAATTTAAGCCAGTTTTATTTCGACGTCTTTACCTTTTTATTATTGTTATTTATTAATTATTAAATACTTGATCCTTTTTTGATAAATTATTAATAAAATAAGTATTAGGTAATGATTTCTTTTAATAATCTTATATTTTTAATTATTTTTATTTATAAATTCGATACTTTCAAGGAGGTATGATTTAGAAGACTCATAGGTACGATTTAGGCAACTGATTGCCTAAATCGTACTTTTTGCAGTATGTTACACAAAGACTTACACCTAACAAATAAATTTGTTATTAGTAAAAGGTATTAGTTAAAAGGTTAAACATGTAACAATAGGTGCCTGAAACATCAAGCTGCAGTTTCGAATGTTTATTTACGTACAAATCAATACCAAATGGGAAATATAATAAAAAATACTTTAAGTGGTACGCATTCGGCAACTCTCTCCTACATATCATTAATTAATGCAATTCGAGCGAGTAAACAGTTATATCAATAAAGTATCAATAAATAAGTTATTTCCAGAAATGACGGGAAAATGACCGCATGCATCGTCTACGAACGTCGGAAAATAAGTTTAATTCTGATAGAATCCGCCCATTCCTTGCATTACGTTTTGCTGCTGCTTTACACTTATACGTTATAACCATCGATACGAAAACTGCCTGCCGATGTGAGTACCTATCCTTAAGTATTGCGGAAAATGCTACCATCACATATCTGGGTTACGCAGAAAATTAGATTACGCGATATTAGTTTAGTATCACACGTAGTAACGCAGCTCGAGCGAGTACGAAGAACTCTCCATAAACAGGTTATTTCCGGAAATGGCAGTTCGCGAAAAAGCGACCGCATCGTATACAAGTATTACGAATATTGTAAAATCCTAATCTTGAAAGGATCTGTTCATTTCCTGCGTTACGTTTCTCTGGCGCCAATGACTTTGCTCTACTCGTTTAATTTTATCTATCTCATTTAAAAACTTCTTGTCCATATACTTTTGATTTATCCCTTCATTCAAAACTTCATCGCAGCTACGGGTGTACATACCTACCAAGTTGACGAACAATATGTTTTTTATGTAATTCAATGAAAGTATGGTTAAGGGGTCTAGTACGGGCGAGAATGACACGTCTACTAAATATAACTGCAAAGTTTCAAGTAAATTGGTCGACTGGTTCTTGAAATATCGTGACAGCTATTGAGCGCTGAGAGCTCGGATTTCTACCCGCTCCGCTTCAAGGTCAACATTTTGCCAATTTTCGAATTCGGCTAAATCTCTTTGGGATTATGTTTTCAAAATGTTAAACTGTAAGAAAATGCAAAAAATCGATTTAAAAAAATTTTTTTACCCGTCAAACTAGGGAAATCCCTTAAATTTGTTGCACTTTAGAGAGCGCGTATACAGTTGACAGTGAGTTTTATTTGAATAAGTACACATATAATTAAATTTGATTTAGTATAATTGTTATAATGGAACTTGGCGTTATTTATTGCACGTATAATTAAATTGTACTTCACGTGACTCCTCAAAGCATCATTAAAACACGCCGAAGTTAAATACTCGCCAAGTTAAACACAGTGACCGAAAGAGGTGATGTAAAATTAAAGTCTCATTAGGATGATAGGACCTCGTCGCGGCTCTTTTGATCCTCCGACGTATCTCCGAAGTTCTATTTGAGATGTTCGCGTGCAGTTACGCCGAATCGCCATTACAGTTCCCTTTCACGACCGCCCCATCGCCCCTTCTAGAATAAGAGGAATCCCAAGCTAACTAAAACGAAGTGACGTCGTAAAATTAAAACCAACGCAGCAGGCTTATGCCAAAGTTAAGCGGGATCTTCCTCGTTATTCGAATTCTGCCGCCGACGATTCTCTTAAGATGTGCTCCGGCACAGATAAAATAAGAAGGATCTCCGCGGCTTTATTTCGGATATAAAACGAACCTAGGATTACTTAATAATTAGATGGATTCATAACGCGACTTTTACTGCGAAGCGAATTGCGCTCCTAATTTTCCCCGACAAAGCCGCGCAAATTAATGTCGTGCAATAAGGACTGGGGTGTAATTGATGGAAGGAGAATTAAGTCTACCGACAGTAGATGCCTAAATCTTGATTAATTGTCGGTATCGCTTTGTTAGATGGCAAATAACAAAGATAATTTACACGAAATAAAAACAAAAGCAGTGGAAATAAAATTAACAATCAATTTTTTAAAACAAATAATATTAAAAATAAGACCGATGATATTTAAAAAATATAAATATGAAAGAAAGCCCATATCGGTCGCGACGGATCTTGGTGCCTAATAATAATTATTTTGTGATTTTTCCTACTCATGCGAACTGCGCGGCGCATATTCGTCGGTCTTGAAACACAGTCCTTACATGAAGCCTAATTGATTAATTCACATATTAAATTGACGAGCAATTCCCCGGAGCATCAAAAATTATTAAATTGCTCGTCAATTTAATATGTGAATTAATCATTCCGGCTTCATGTAAGGACTGTGTTTCAAGACCGACGAATATGCGGCGCGCATGAGTAGGAAAATTCACAAAATAATTATTATTAGGCACCAAGATCCGCCGCGACCGATATGGGCTTTCTTTCATATTTATATTAATTTTTTTGTTGGGTGTTAATGAATTCCAAATGGATTCCAGACATTTTACATTAATCCTTTATGATACGCTGACCTTTGTACTAATGGAGGAATACAACACGGGCGTAAATAACAATATAATATAAATAACGGGCGTTATAACAGTAATATTTCGACATCGGATGGACTTTTAGGATTTTATTTTTGACAGCCACTATATTGTTGGATGTTATCAAAACTCCTGTGTGATATGCGCTCTACAGGTGTCACCGTTAACTCTTTTCTGTCTCCTTGATGTAAAATTCGTATGCTATTTGTCGCGACACAATCATTTTCTTGTTTAGTGCGATTACAATTTTTAAATTCCGTCGTGATGCAACCGTCGCGTAACTCGTTTATTCTGTTTCGCGAGATGATATCTTTCAGAGATTGCGGAAGCGATCACACTCACCTTTCTAGCGACCTTGACCACGAGAACGGTGCAGGCGGCGTGTAACCCCACGTTCACCAGATGGTAACCCCAGGGTTCAAGGCCGCCCAGAAAATGATTCAGACGAAAGGTAGCCACACAGAGCGGTCGATAGCTGCCGTGCGAGCCACGTTCCGTCAGCGGTGTTCCCCAGAAGTCATTCTCAAACAACCGATACCAAGGTGTGCTCGCCAGCAGGTCAGGGTTTGTCAGGATGGCTCTTCTGCAGCAAAGAAATAATAGTCTAGATTATATATACTAATATCATATAACGAAAATTATATATATATAATAAGAATTTATTTATATTTATGTGTATGCGCATGTGTTCGTTTAATTATGGCTATAAATTATAATTTAATAAAATATTATATAATTAAATAGTAATATTGTTGAAGTTTAATAAAACCATGAGTAGTAAATGCGTTTTTATTAAATATTAATGCGATGATGAAAATTTGCGGAACTTAATAGAATCTCCGTTTGAATTTGTGCAAATCACAATCCGGTTTGCGCTGCAAAAAACAGAACTAGTTATGGAAATAGCAAAAAATGGCAAAATCGTTTTTTAGCGCGACACAATTCGCACGTAACTTAATCATGTATCGTAATAATGTAATCCGTATTGGGTTACCAGTGCAAGCCGTGTTAAAAATTGCGAAATAGGTATTATTGTACCTAACGCAATTCGACCTGCGGTTAAAATAAAATAAGCTATTTCTCTCTCAATTTACCTATTTTTCTGCCATGCCGTGTAATTTAATACGAAACTTGCAACATTTCGGTCAGTTCATCGCGTTAACCGCATCAACCAAAGTTCTCGGGCCGAATGCCAGCGACAAATCATTCGGTGTGGCATTTAATAAACCATTTTTATCTCACGTCCATGAATTAATTACTTGGGCCGCGGACACACCATCTCGTATATGCATGTATTAGTTGGCAGAAACAATTTTCGCGCTCGTTATCGATCGGTCATTTCCTATCAGCGTGTAAATATCAATGCATCGACGTGTTCAGATCTCGTTCGAGTGTTTTGCATTCGGGGAATAAAATTGAAAATTAATAAAGAGTATTATTTGTTTGACGGAATATTTCATAAAATAGCTAATTATGTCAGGTAATATTTAAATAGAAATCGTTACTTCTAAATGGAGGGGATGTAGGAAAAATAATACTAAAATAATATAAGCATGTACGAAAATTCTAAACTATAAAAATTATATAATTATATAATATTAATAGGTTCTATATACCCCATCGTTACCAAAAGTCAAGTAATAATCGAAAAATAAAATTTTGGAATATATTTTATCGAAACTTAAAGGTGGATTTGTTTCATGAAATAAATGGGGATCAACGATAATGCAATTAGTTAAAATTGCCGTTTATATAGGATACTCGTTATTATCGCCTAGTTTGCCGGCGAAGCAATCGTACATGAAGATCACTTACACAGGTTTTCGTGTGCTAGCCTACGAAAACGGTTACGATGGCGATAGTGCTGCAGTGAAACGGCCTTATCGCCCGGCCTTATATCGTCGGTCGCACACTCACGTGTACATACGTACATATATTTCCACGTGTAAGAACTGCAAAGTGTATTTCGAGCACTTCATGAATCTAAGAGCCGTTGGTCGTTCTCGGAGGAAGGTGGTGGAACGACAACGACGAGTAGTCGCGCACAAGGATCGCAATGGCGCCGTTTGCCTAGCTTACTTTTGTCTCTTTATTGCGACCTTAAATGCAGAAGCTATCGGTAGAGTACTCCGGGATTATATTCAATAATTTAAAAACGCTCGTTTCTCTCATTAGCGGTTCTCGTACTATTACGGAACGCGCGTGGCAGCATAAACGAGAAATAATGCGTATAAGTGAAAAGTAGAGAGAGGAATAATTTTAATGAAACATGCGCACGCAAAAGCAGTTTGTTTGAAAGTAGTAATACAAAGTACATGCTCTAATATTTTTAATCACGCTCATAGTGTTAAATGAAAGTAGGAGCCATTTATCGGTGCAATTATTCAAGAGATCGTAATTTCTTGCAGTAATATACGTGTTTTACAATGAGAATATATATTTTACGGTGATTGATAAAGAGATCGGATCGATGGCAGTTATTGAGTGTAAGGTAAGCGGCGCATGATATGCGAACAGTGTTACCTTTTCTAGATTACATTTTCAATTACCCGTAGCGCTGTAAATAAATAACGTAAAGAAAATAACTCAATGCGGAGGGATAATACTGGAATGATTCGTACAAACATTGTGATAATTTTATATAATAGAAGTGAAATATCTTTTAAATGCAATCTTTTCAAGATTAATTTGTGGACTCAAGCTAAAATCGTGGAAGATACGCAAAGAAAGCTTGCAATTACGATCGTACTTTTACGTTAAAGAATTCTTTCTTGCCTTCATGAAAAGACATAATTGAACCCTTACACGGCTAAATCCGTTTCTTCCCGCAAAGAAAGGAAGGAGATTACCACAACGACGATGTACAAGTGTCGCTTTCGTGAAATGAATAAAGCTAAACGATAACGTTTTACGTGGCTAAGTCTATTTATATTTCAAAGTTGCGCCGGAGGAAACGTTTCCGTTATCTCAAATTGCCTCTTGGCGTTTCGTTTCGCGTGCATTTCGCACGAAATTATACACGCGACACGTTTAATAATTCCGTTATATTTTCACCGTCGCTTTCGTCCAATTAACGCGGTCCTGCCGGACGCGCTGTAAAAAGATTTGTAAGAAGTGCGCCATCGCTCGTTACGCCTCGTCGAACTTTTTCTTCGTCGGATCGCATAGACGATCCCTCGCCTCGGGCGAGGAGGCGTTCTAATCGACGACCGATCAATATTCATGGGTATCGATGAACTCGATGTTTCGGTTCGTCTCCGGATCTCGATACCAAAGGCTACACTGTAGATTGCATCGTCGAGTTGGCTTCGTCAATTTTGCGTCGCGTAATTTTTAGCGAGTTTAACGAGCAACGTGTTGTCGAATAATATCCTTTTCGCTTAAAATAATATTTATATTATACTTTTAACGTATGCTACGAGCAGTTTTTCATTTAATTTTCTCGCGATTGCATCTCTAGAAAAAGTCAATTATCATTTTATAAATTTTGCATAGAGACTCATAAATGTAACATTGTCTTTCGTCAAAATATTTAACGTCATTCCAAATTAGCGTAAGCGATATTTTTCAAGAATTTTTTATTATTTATCAAATGTTTCTTTCAAGTCTGGTGCAAACACATTTCTTAATCTAAAATTCGTATGATATTAAAATTAAAATTAATTTAAAATTAGTGTGATATTAATTAAAGTAATTTGTTAATAAGTAGAGAAATATTCGCACGGTAATATTACAGTAATATACGTATATATTTAGATATCATACTCTATATTTCCATTTTACTTATAAAGAATTCATTTGAAGTCTGCTATAATATTTATTCGCAATCAGAGACAGTATAATCAACAAAATTACGTCAAATTATCGAAACGCGATGTGACGGAGGTTAATGAATACAAATTATCGAAATAGAGTTTCTAATTATCACGAGTAAATTACTTTAATTTAAATATTTAAGCGTTATAGCTCACAGATATATATTTGAAAGCACATATTCTCTTTATTAATCCGCGAGTAAATTTCGCGCCGGGTTCGCATGGAAATCTCCGCAGAATTCGGGACGTCGCATAAAACGAGTGACACCAAATTACTTTCTTGTTAGTCGCTTCTGCACAATTCCCGCCGTTTCCCCGAATAATTTGTTATGCCGAAATGAGTTTGTCCGTAAAGCTGTGCCCGTCCTCGCTGGGCGCGAGTAATCGAGATTGCGCGTCCTCGATGCTTTTTCGCTCGCGGAGCTTTCGGCTTCCATTCGTTCGCCCACCGGCTGGCTTGCGTGTAATGAAAATTTGTAAAATCTCCTGACGAGAAGGACGAACGTCGGCCGGGGGTGACGAGAGAGGGCCATCAATTAATCCCCATTCATGCCGATTGCAGCATTCTGAAAATTCGCGTCGGTGTCGTCGAATCCGCCTCGTTTAGGAGTTATTTTTCTGACGCGACGCTCCCCGATTTTCCGCCTCGCCTGAACCGAGGGCGCCCAAGTAAGTCGCTCCTCTCCACCGTCCCTACAATTGAATTCACGTGGGTAATCCCCGCTGCGGACCCTGAATTTTGACGTGACAGCCTGACTGAGTGACGCACGCGAGGGAGAATGGATGGAAATGGAACAGAAATTTTGGAATGCTCTTATTACAAAGAAAAGAAAAAGAGGAAAGGACATTTATATAATACTATTTATCATTCACCATTTGTCATATATCTGATATAATATTCTTGAATTTACGATGAAAGAAAGTATATTAAAACATTTTTTTATACATTTCGAAATTTCGTTACCATTTATTTCTACTTTCTATCTCTATCAACTCGCACTATCTATTATTTGACTTTCACATTCTTGATTCCTCATTCTACTTATAAGGTTTGCGAGATGACGTAGTAAAGTTAATTCATCGTATGCCGGAGCGAAACAGGAAAATCGAAATTTAATCTCGATAATGAACGCCGCGGTAGCGCCGAGACGGTGTGAATGACGCGCGTGTAGATTCGCGAGATATATTTGACGATTTAAAGATCGATCACTTTGTTGTCACAGCGGGCTCGCACGTAGTTGATTTCAACGGCGAGGAGGTATTCGCATGGAAGGCACAAAATACCAAAAATTATTTCCTTGAAATTCGCGAGAAATAAAGTCGCCGTATAAAAAGATGCGAACATGTATAACGTAACAGGATATTTGTAGAAGGTTGTGTACACACACACACACACACACACACACACACACACACACACACACACACACACACATACACACAACATTTACACTGACGCGCGTGATGTTAATGGAGCTCGTCACGGGCGCACGAAAGGATACAACATTTTCTATCATGACGTTAACTTTCGCGCGAAGCACGTGATTCGAGTATCCGTTCTCTTTACACTTTAGATTCTATTATTTTGCGAATGCCTGTGTATTTTTCACAGACAGAGTTTAAACCGCAAATTATTGTTACAATCCCGTCAAGAATAGCGAGGTGGGTAATTATAAGACTCGACACTGACGTTTGCTCGCTTTTACATGAGGGACGTTTAAAACCAGCACATTATGCTTACACAAGCAAGTTTCACGGACCGAATAGCTACGGTTTATGCAAAAACGAAACGGAAAAAGGAAACGATCTTCTTTTTAAACGGCAGAAAACGTCACCGAAATGTCTCGTCCTGATAATCTCCGAAAAAACGATGCGGCGTCATGACGTGTTCTCCACGTGTCGCGTATGACAAATGTAAACGTTCGCGGGTCGACGAAGCCATTAGGGAGGCGAGTGTATTCTTGTTGACGCACATATACATTCATCCAAACACGCATACGCACGCACACACACATATACGCATCTGCGCACTTATGACAACGTGCGCGTGACGTTAATGAAGCTCGTCCTGGGACTCGCGAAGAAATAGCGCGACGTCACGTAAATGGATTCGGAAGCGGGATGGGTATAGCTTGCGTTCTTTCGGCTCTTTCGTCCTCCCATCCCTACGGTCGAGTCACTTAATACTCGTCCGACCCCTTTAAGCCTCATCGACTTACGTAAGACGACGCCGATTCAATTTTCTGCCCTCCTTCTTGTGGAGGGCGCGGACCGAATCGGAAAGCGCTTAACGACCGCGCGGTCAAATTAGAATTATTGGACACCCTCAAGCGCGCAGAAATGAATTAATAAATTACGGGGCAGGTGCTTCTCCTTTCCCCAACCCCCCCTCTCTCTCTCTCTCTCTCTCTCTCTGTCTCTCCCTCTCCTTGGTGCCCCGAAGATATGTAGATACCCCGCGCGGCCACGATATTAAAATCGACCGATTATTAATCTCTGTCTGTGGTTTCGTCCGGTTCGCATATAGTATCGGCTCTGAAAGAGTAGAAGAGTGGCGGAAGTACGATAGAACAGGGTACGGGAACGAGAGAGTGCGATAGAGTAAGGACCGGCTGTGTGGAAGGAGGAAGAAGGAGAACGAGAAGGGAAGATGTCCTATCGATTACATCCAGTTTCTATGGCAAGTAAATGTAGAGGCACGAGGATGGCAGGGTAAAACGCGGTTGATCGAGTACGCGGTTGTTGCATTAGGCTCAACGATGACATTGCGTGACGTATCCCCTATATATGCTGCTTTCTCGGTATTGTCTTTCCGGCGTTCAGATTTGCTGTTTTACCTAATACAGAATATTCCGGATATCGATTTTAAAATCAACCCAGGAAGCAAGAAACATTAAAGTAGCATTTAGAGATGTTGATTTTATGTGCATATTTTGAACGTTTGTAAATAATATTGTATAAATATTTCAAAAAGATCAATTGATAACATTTTTCAAACATTGTTGAAATGTTTTAAAAACATTACTGCAAATACTTTTTTAGTATTACATGTTCTATACAACGTTAAAACTTACATACTTGTAAACGTTGCATGTTAATGAATATCGTTATAATAACATTGTAGCAATGATTTTTTGCTTACTGAGAATTTTTCTTGACTCATTCTGTTATTTTTTTTAAATTAAATAAGAAGTCTTATCACAAAATTTTTCCAAGGAGAGGTTCGAATAAAGGTATCAAATTTGTTTGGTTTTTGCAAATACGCAGGATTAAGAAACATGTTCGTGCATCGTTGCCAAGATCATAAAAGTTTATAAGATGAATATTTTCTGGCGGATTATCCCCACGTAACATTACAAAATACGACATTGTTACACAAATTGAAATCTGAGAAAAGAAGCAAAATACTACTGACCAATCAGCGTTTAAGATATCACGATTTAATGATAACGACAGAAGGAAATGTGTCAGTTAGAAAATTAAGCAAGAAACAATAGAGGGATAGAAAGAGGGAAAGATAGAAATCCTTGTTTCATAACATGCGGATAGTGTAACGGTTATTACGGGATTTTACGTCCCTATCCTTTTACATTACGACGAGCGGTGAGAAAATCGGTTATGCACCATCGCGCGAAACCGGGGTATTATCACAAATGGAAATTTTTTGCAACGTGGTGAAAACCTCTCCCGGGCCGCGCGATCTCATAAACTTCTGACCCGCGATCATTTCCATTTCCCGACTAGGGCGCGCATTTCGATTCGCGCGAGCTCGAATGAGACTCGTTAATCCCCCGATAAATAAAAATTCGTATCGATTAAGCGAACCGCAGTAGAAGTGGAACGACGCTCGTTCGCTCGTTAAAAGCTTTAAACAGTCGACTCGTACGATAAATCTGTGTTAATTTAAGGAACAAAATTACTTCTTGTTTTAGAATGTATTCATTTATTCAAAAGACAGATTTCCGTTTTTCTCGGATATTTCGCGTTTCAAATCGCAGAATTGGTTTCTCTTACAACGTAAAAAATTGTGATGAATTTTCCGCTTTGTATTCGCCTCCATTTTTTTTTTCCTTCGACTGACGAAGTATCTCACATTCGTGTCGAATTTATAATCGCTGTCTAAAGGGCGCCCGTGATTTTTTTGTCACGCGATATTACGGGAACCACTCTTCGCAGGTGAAACGCGTCACCGGAGTACTAAGTATTCGTCAGTTAACGTTTTACAGCTTCTGTACATCAACCTGTGACTTGATATTTGACAAGCTTCAGATTTCACAGGAAAACAACAGTGAGTTTTATTTGGGACGCAGGAAAAGCTATGAATTGTTAGATCAATCGTATACTAACAAAAATTTTTAGTCGACTTTCTTTTATTTCGTTAACTTTGTCGGCTTCTTTTTCACGTTTTTATCACTGACTAATTTGACTAATAATGACATATTGTGATTCTGGTTACTTTTTATCTTCTTTTTATATTTTATTTGTCTTTATTCCGTTTATATATATATATATATATATATATATATATATATATATTACTGTTTAAATTATTACAATGAATCGACGTTTTGCGGTGTTGGTGCGCTTTGCCCAGGTCATGGGTTTCCATCCAGCTTTGTAACTGTTTTTGAACAACGTGGAATATGAGAATTGCCAACATTTTTCTTGTACTGAGGATCGCAGCATAGTGCACACAATAATGCGGTATTAAGAGGAAGTTGGAGGCGTTTTTTGCTGAGGATGGCTCAAATTGGAGCCGAAACGTACTGAAGGTTATTTTGATTTTTATGTAATTAAATTTTTAAATACGTAAAATCTTGGTATTTAATTACGCAATGTTAACTGCGTCAACTCCCAATGCCCGTGTGTTTCTTTCTATTTTCAAGTTTTAATTATCGGAAGTTCTTACTTTTATTATATTTCACTTTTCACTTTTAGTTTTATAAATCATTATCCCAAATTCGGTTGTCAGCAGAAAGTTAATTTTAATGTACAAAGAAATTTTATTTCTTAATTTACAAAAAAATAGAAGATATTTTTATTCTATAAAAACATAGAAAATATAGTAAAATAAAAACATAGAAAGAAATTTTATTTCTTATTTTACAAAAAAATATGATTTTATAATAAAATGTAATTTTACACAAGTTCGGAAGTAGAGAGATGAAAGAGGAACGTCAAAGTCATATCTAGGGAATATGCCGTTATACCTAAAGTTAGTTGCTGCAATAACTTGCGACATTAGCGTCTCGACGCAGAGATATGTTCGATACGATCGACCGTGATCGAATTTCGTAGCGCGATTCCTTATTGCGCGATAAGGCGGTCTCGTACTACTATCGCGACTGATAGAAATTCACACCGATGAACGCGATGCGATACGATGCCGCATCTTCGGTGGGAATCGCACGATCCCAGGGGATGATGCGGTGCGTGGTAATTTGCAGGTAACCGCCCCCTCCCCCCTCTCTCTATTTCCCTTATTCCCATCTCTTATTTGAGGTTCTCTGTAAACCTTCGCTAACTAAAAAATTCTTGTTCTTTCTTTATTTCCTACTAAAGATCTTACAATGATGGGGAAATGTGCAAAAAGATGGGAATGCGAACAATGAAGAGAGACGATAGATACTACGAAAAAAAATTAATGGACAAAAATTTTATATTAAAATTGATTAGACCGCGATATGTTTAAAACAATTCAAATTCGAGATCAACAATTCAAATTCGAATTTGAATTGTTTTAAAAATTTTATAATTGTTGGAGGAAGAATCCTCTGAGAATATAAACCTACACACAGAAAAAAAAGTCTTTAATCAAGACGAATATATTTAAATTAACATTATTATTGTTTCATATATAAGCAAGAAAATATTATTTTCTTAGAAGAATTTTATATTTTTGTATTTCAAGAATATTATAAATTAATTTGAATATTGTAATTGT
>NJRL01000168.1:442287-480397 GCA_003063815.1 Aphaenogaster rudis
ATTTTCTTGCTTATATATGAAACAATGATAGTGTTAATTTAAATATATTCGTCTTGATTGAAGACTTTTTTTTCTGTGTATAACATTTGAGAAAGATGTTATATGAATAATTAATAGTGAGAATTAAGAATTTAATTAGAATAAAATTGCTCTCTATAATAAAGATACAATGAAATAATAAGGATCAATAATGTCCACAATTTAGAAAAAATAATCAATATTTTCCATTACTTGAGAAAATACACGGATCGATATCTATATTTGTATTATATATCACATTTCCTGCTTGCTTCCGAGTAGCATTAGCGATTCGTGTTTCGAAATATCGATACATCAGCAGAAATAGAATGAGACAGCGGAATAACTAATATTTCCTTTAAAAATAGCTTGTACGGGTCCGTCTCAAAGATCTGTATAGAAATCGATCGAAGAGAAGAGACGGGGAGAGAAAAGATATTGACGTTATCGTGAAGAGAAAGACAGAGAGGCGGAAAACGAGGGAAACCGGAAGAACGGTAGAAGGATGAGCGTGTGGAAGGAAGGAGGGTAAAACGCGAGAGAGGGAAGGAGCGCATAGCTCGACGACGCTACATTATGTCAGGCATTTCCCGGAAGATAGTCTCGGGAGCGAGAACCGCGAAGATGTCGGTAAGAGGTGAGGGAGAAGAGCACGGGAGACGCGCGGAGGTGGCCAAATAAATACCTGACTAAATCGTCCGGAAAACTCATTCCATCCCTCGGGCCTCTCTTACGGGGCATACCTTCAGCCGCAGCCCCATCGACGAGCGAACGACGCGCCCGAACGAGCCCGTGCCGTTCTATTCCGCGATTTTCCTCGTGCGATTTTGCGACTGGATCGGTGCAGGGTGTAGGGAATCACGCCCCGGCGAGAAACGGTGAGAGACGAGCGTTGAAAATACTGGAACGTTATCGGAACCCGGGATTCCCTTAGTGTCATTCGTTCGTCTCGTGGCATTAACGCTTCCTACCGGATTTCAATCGACGTGGCATACGTTACGTCTTATTTAAACGGAGACACACGATCCAGAGACAGACGTCGTAAAATCATCTCGAATTTTTCTTTAACGATTAATTGCCTTCTCCATGCGTCTATTGAAGAGGAAGCAGTTTCTTCTTTAGAAAGAGAAAGAAAATGCTCTCACGTTTTTTTGTTGGGCGAAATATTACTTGGAATTTTTTTTAGTCATTAATCTCTTGCCATGAGACCATTAAAAGAAAAATGTCTCTTGTTTAGGAGAAATATATTTTCTTGATTGCATTTGGGCGTTGCCCGAGGGCACTATTATAAGTAAAATATGACATGCCAATATTGATATTGTACGACATGATTGATAACAATGCATTATTAGCATTATTAGCGACAGTCCAATAAAATTATTGTGGAAATTAGAATGCAAAATGTAAAAAATGTTATGCATCTCAAAAGTGAGAGTATAATTACTGTGTCACAAAGGATTAACGACCTTTTTTGTTTATCATACTTCAATATAATTAATTAATAACGTAACGTTATTAAATTTTAGTAACAGTCGCTATATAATACCGTAATACTGTGGCGTTAATTTAAATCCCAATCTCGTTGGACATTTATCAACGATAAGCGGTCGTGGGTTCGTCAAAATTATTCGTGTAGATTTTCGACACGAGCAACACGATAGTAGTTCTCTCTCTCTCTTTCCCTCTCCCTCTCCCCCTCTCTCTCTCTCTCTCTCTTGATTCGGGGAAATCGTATCCGGTAATAGAAATTCAGCGCCGCGGCTCTGTTATACACCGGCTGTAATCGATTTCAGGAAAGCAATTTGGGTTAAGTCGCGCCGTCGAAACAGATGCGGCAAAGTGTCGCACCCGCAAATGGCACGTTGGGGAGGGGCTGCAATAATTATTAAGCAAAGCGGATCGATTAATCTCGTCAAATCACCTTGAATACTCATTTTACTTTTGGGTTACGTCGCGATATTTTGCTCCCCAGTCGTCCCCGGTAATTACGCCGGTGTGACTTCCGTCCGGGTTTCGTCACGTAAAAGAGTTATCGGGACCACACCGATGATGGTCGCAGATATAATGAGGCGGTGAGAAGTGGCCTTACCGGCGTGTGCATACATCGATAATCTATCAGCGCTCGCTATATGTATGCATAGCGCGATAATGAGATTTTAATATGCGCTATTAATAGTTAGAAGAAAATTTAGCATCGCGTTACGTGATATTATACATTAAGCACAAAATAAAAGACCGAATTATATAAGAAATAGATGGATTTTTTCACATTTGTAAATTATATGATATTTTTTCTCTTCGTATATTATTTATTACAATTATTTTAAAATCTCCTCTCCTGTTTGAGATTAAAGTAGCGCTACGCGAACGTTACGTTGCGATATTATACGACGCAATGCGGTTTGAAATTAAAACGTGCGCGGAGGTATCATTCGGCAATCGTTCTGTCTAAATGTTCGCTTCGTCCCTCTCTCTCTCTCTTTCTCTCGTTCTCTTTCTCTTTTGTGTGCTCCAGTTCATGCGATCGAGCGGCAAACCCGCGCCGGCTATTATTCGCTATGCATCGCCGGGCACGATAAGATCCACGGACTTTCGTGTACTCTCGGAACAACGCGAGTTATCCAATCTCCCGGAAGCGGCTCTTTCGAATTGATCATGGGAAATATATATCGTGGTCGTATATCGGGAATGCGACGTATCGAACGCGACGATAAATATTTTGTCCGCCGGCAGTTTAGAGCACGCCGCGAGCCAAATCGGAAGACGTGGCGCTCTCGTTTAGATGAACCCCATGATGTACGATCCGCAGAGCGTTCTGTAAGTACATAAGCAGCAGATTTGTATCCCTTCGAGGATTTCCCAACAGCAATTTAATCCGGCTGATTACTTGTTAATATTAGATGTTAAATGATCTCGAATAATTTATGGCAGAAAATATAAATTATTAATGGATTTTGTAATTCCATCGAATATTAATTAACAACGGAATTATGATTAGAATTCTTTAATTTTACGCAGCCTTTTACTTAAATAAAGTTTAAGTGAAACTTTTAAAACGTTTCAGTAAAATCGGATTAAACTTTTATAGTAACTTTTGTGCAGATTACAGGTTACAATCTCTATGAATTATGTTTCATTAATCTGAAAGTATATATGCATATAAATCCTTTCTCTCAATAGAAATTAATTTTTAATATACTAATTATGCATACTAATAGTTAGGTATTAACCCGAGGCTACACCTCTTTTTTTAATGCGCCCCGGCCACACTGGGTGGTCGCCACCCAGACGGATTCAAAGTCTCATAATTCCAGTTAAAGTGCACCAATAAAGTTGTAAAAATTCATGAAACATTTTAAGAGTGTTGTTCAAAAATATGTATGGTGCAGAACCCGAAATATGCTCCCAATTTTTTATAAAAAAAATCGAAAAGGAAAAAATGTGTAAAAATGACTCTTTTAATTTAAAAATTCGTATTTTTTTAAGATTCGATATTAAGTAGCGTCCATTTAGGAAATTATGTAAAAATGGTGTTATTTTAAGGGAAAAAATACGTCACACCCATAATAATTTTCAAATGTTTACCAAACATAACTGACATGGCTCAAAGCCTTTCTACTGCACGGATCTTCGAAAGAGGGACTCAAACTAGGGATTCTAGGTGGAGGGACACTGATTATAAAGCCTATCTTAAAAATATCGCCCTAAATTTTTGTCTGGATGGCCGTCATCCAGTGTGGCCTCGAAGGGTTAATAATCTCTCTTATAGTCAATTATATTCAAATCATGAAATTAAGTTAAAGAAGATCGTCCTATAAAAAGCGTGCATTGCAAGAGTATGATCTATAACTTCGCCTAATAATATTGAGCTGATCATAGTACGTCTGGATCATGCGGTATTTTTCAATGTCAGACAGTCATTCCAGCATCAACGCGTCGTTTATAACGGCGTCGCAAGAAACCATCTCACAAATCTGCGGATGAAGGAACACGCGCAAAACCGCCTTTATAAGTCCCGTCCCTTTCAGTCAGCTCGCGGCGTGAAACTTTTTTTCGCGCATAATATATACCGGGAATCCGTTTCACGGAGCGGGCGTGAAAATCGGCGGGCGTAAATCGGGACGGCCGAAAGAGGGATGCGAGCGGGGTGAAGCTTTTCGCAGAAAGCTGTGCGGATTCGTGGGGAGAGTACGACCCTCGTTCCTTCGTACGCCGCAGGACTCGAGGACGTCGTAATAGAAACCCCTGACAGAGGTCAATCTCCTAACGGTCGATCCCGGTGAAGCCAATCCACCCACCATCCATCGATCACCGTCCCCAATCCGGCGCGCGGGTGCGATCTATACGTATTCCATTTGCGAATAACCTACCCGTGCCGCGCTCGGCACGAAGTCATCCGCCTCTCCTTTCTGCGCTTTTACATACCGTCCGCCCGTTCTCCGCTCGCTCCACGGCTCCGTTCCGCTCGATCTCGTTTTCGAAGCCTCGTCGTCCCGTTGTGTACCGGCTCGCCGCGTCGATCATTATTCGAATTTCGAAACACGGTCGGAGTTTCGGTCGCCTCACGGCACATACAAATGTCTTCCTCCCGTTGATGCATCCCCCAACTAATATATCTCGTCGCAATTTCACGAAATATATAAATAAATAATGATACGGTTCTAAAGTTAATTTAAAATCCAATTTTATTGTTTACGCGTAACAAAATTAAATCTCAAAAATAACGGGTAGCTTGTTCTTTCCTTGTCAAATAATATCTGTTAAATATTCGATGACTAGTATTATACATACGCAAACTTCTAATTAACCCTTTGGCCCAGGCATCGATTCCGTTTGAGTAAAATTTACGATCAACGATCACAATAGTGACTTGTTTAGCAGGAACACCATTGTTTTAGGCATTGAGATAGAGAATCTAGCTCAATATAAAACGGATCAAGAGTATTATATCGACAGAAACGCTACTTTATCAATACAAAACATTTGGGAAGAACTCAAAGTGAATATACATAATTATGTACACTGGGCCTTAAAGGGTTAATAATTAAACGACAGAAATACACTTTATCTCTAAGGCCGGTATTCATAGTCCGTTCTTATTTCAAAACCGTCTTAAGTAACATCTTAAGACGCTAATACGGCTATGTGATTGATTTATGACATCTTAAGATAGTACTTAAGACAGTCTTAAATATAAGAACGGACTATGAATACCGGCCTAAGAGAATGTGTCTCACATGAATAAGGATCGCGGACTACTCACTCGATATAATTGAACAATAAAGTCTTTGTTCCCGCTCAATCGATCCGATAACGCGTCGTTTTACAGACGATCGTTTCCTCATTCACGTCTAAATCGGTCATTATCCGATCAATGGCGCGTTTATGTGTGCGCGCCGAAAGTCGCGATAGAACGGGGCGCCGGTATTTCAAACGCCGCGCGCCGAGGGGGAAATCAGAGTTCGTAAACTGTCGAAATAATGCCCGAGCAGTGGCGTGCGATCGTTGCGCTTGCCGACGATTATGTCTTTGAATGGATTGTGGAAACGAACGGGAATTATATTGCCGACCTGGGCAGACTGCTAACGATAACTGACACCCGGCGGCTGAGATGAATTGCATTTATGCTGCCAAGAATGCGGAATGTCGGGTGCAGTGCGTTCGTATTATACTATAATTTCACGCTCATCTTTCATATTATTCAATTGTATTTATTTAATTTCCCGATGTGTAATACATTTTCAGTATATCTACAAATTACCCTTAATATGGTCAAAAAGGGCAATTAACTTTTTACACAAAATACGCGATATAATCGATGTAGAATAAAAATTAAATTTCTTTTCTTAATAAGTTTACATGATGTCCAAAGTTGCATAAAGTTTTTGTTGCGGAATCGTGTAATTTTCAGCAGCCGTGCCTAATCTGTTCCATTCTCTCTGCTATTAATTATACGGTCCGACGAAATAAATGTGATTATTAATGTGTAACTTCGAGGTGTTCGCCCTTTCGCATAAAACGACGTATTAATCATCGTGATTAATGCACGCTTCGATCTTTAACCCTTCGTGCTCTCGTGTGTCGCCTCTACACGACGACATAGATGTGCGATTACGGTTTTGCATAAATTAGAAAGCGCCATTAATCACACGGTCAAGTATCACAATGAATCGCGTCTCCTCTCGTAGCACACATCTTTCCAAGAAAATTTATTTCAGCTCGAATTCTATGCATATTCCTTTAATACGCAGTGAGTCTATCCTCTTAGCGAGAATTTCGCAGGGTGCCCGATTACAGAGTCATTAAACGATGCGAACCAAGTTTTTAAAGTGTGAATGGCTAACAAAAGCTTATTTCACAATCAATCCCGCGGGGACTTTATTTCAACCAAGTTTTAATCCCACGCTTAATTACCAAGTTGAAAATTAAAAAGTTGTGCCCAGTGATGGGCTTCGATCGAATTTCCCGTAAAGATGAATCGACTTTGAATTCGGCGAGAAACGCCCAGAACGAGAGATAGAGAGAGATAAATGGAATAAGTAGGGGAAGTGAGAAAGAGGGACTTCCGGCACGCTCTGTATATTTTAAAACCACCATTGGTGACCGATTGGGTAATCCAGAATCCTCCGAAACAGCGACGGAAATAGGCGGGAATACGTATGGCGGTGGTGCGCCCCAGGGAAATATCAAATTCACGATATCGAATGTTTCAACGTCTGCGCGTGTGTTCCTTACTACTCCGCAAAGGACCGACTTCGCGGCATTCTTCCTCAGTCCAAAAAAACAAACACCTCCTCTCTCCCTCTATCTTCTCGTCTACAAGTGTGCGGATATGTATATGCATGGACGTGTGTACGTGTGCGACCGCTTCCGTCGTATTTGCAATATTTTATTTTGCATAGAAAATGATCTCGGGGCAATACTGCGATGCGCGTGTCCCTCGAACCGTATGCAGCATCTTCCTTCCCGTACACCGCGGGTTCCATTCGTGCAACCAAGAGTTCTCCCGGCACAGCTCTCGGTTCCTTGCTTGCGTCCTCCGCGAGGTCCTGGCAGGCTGCCACGGGCGAAGACGACCTGTCTCTCTATTTTCCCGGTCGCTCTTCTTCGAGTAATAAAGGTATCTCGTTTTTCTCTTTCTCTTTTCTCTGTGCCGTTCCTGCCTCCTTCTTCCTTTCCCCTTTTCCCACCCCATCTTGCCGCTGTCTTCATCCATCTGGGGTGGCCTCTTGTTCTTTCTGCCTCTTTCTCTCACCGTATTCCCCCTCAACGACCGTCCATTTACGGCCGTTAGCGACGACGTTGCCGGTGCACGTCGTTTTCCACGAGAGAGCCGAGATTCTCTCGCTCTCACTCTTTCTTTCTCTCTCTCCTCTCCACATCTCCGTTTCGAGCTTTCTCTGCCATTGGCTTTCCCTTCCGCCGTTATCGACTCTGGTAGCGTCGCCGTCGTAGGTCGAGTCACACGTTTCGTCTTATAAATGCGCGTGATCTTTCGAGTTTCTCTCCGGCCGTCTCTGCTTTGTGGTGTGAGAGTATCACCGCTGCACTTCGTATCCATTAAACAGCACTACCTTCGAGTAATAAACGTACAAATAATCATGATGGCTTACTGAAATGATGCTTTGTATTTTCGACCGTGTTTAGTAGAACATTTAGCGTTCAATGTAGCCATTTCGAGTCTGATTTTCATTTATCTGACATCGAGATCAAATTTGAAATCAATCAGGAATGAAGACCAACACATTTAGCAATAATTAAAAAGCTAGTGTTTTTAGATTTGTGCGGAATGAAGATGTTGATTCAAAATATATAAAAATTGGCATTTTTCAACAAGTATCGATTCTCTTGCGATGAGTTTATTTGAAATTATCCAAGAGGAGAGCTATTTATCTAAAGTATTATTAATTTCTAGTAAAACTAAATAAAAATCCCTGTTAATATAAACATATCTTTCATATCAAATTGCAATAGATCATACGTTGAATTTTGTAGTTCACATTTAGCTCTTAATTTACGAGATTTACTGCCGCAAGGACCAGCCGAGAATCAATGCTCGAGGAATAGGGGGTAAGGGTGGAGTCGATACTGGGTCACCCAGAGACCACTTCAAGGATCCTCTTTGCATTGTTGCTTCGGCTCTATACTGAGACCCACCAAGGACCTTGTACTGACAGGACAGTCGCGCGCTTAACCTAGATAGCACAAATAGCATAGTCGACAATAATAAGCACATCAAAGACGGACTCGGATTCAAACTATTCGATTACGAATGGTTGAACTAATGGATTTTTAACACCACTGAACGAAAACTTCAGAAGAAAATAGGAAAAAGAGTAAGCGGAGCGATTTTAGAAGTAAATGTTTTATTCATAAAATATAAAAAAAATTATATTTGTAGTATAATTGTAATTTACCTATTGATAAATACTGGAAGAGATTAATGCTAGGATAAAACCGTTAAATAATTTTCATATAGTAATTTCTGGTTAATCTTGTTTAAATAAAGGATCAACACATTAATTTCTATGCGTATTCGGTTAATGTAACTGATATTTATTTTCGTAATTAATTATAATGGGAGTGCGAACGTAATTGCAGCGGATGGAAAATCAGTTCAATTAATTTTGTTAATGTCACCCGTGTACCATCGGAAAATGATTCGATAAACGCTTTCAGCAAATTTTATAATATTAGCTTTTCAAATTTTCTCGAGAAGAACAGCGTAAATATTTGACTCGGTATAAGTTGGTCTAGTATCTTATTGGCTTTTTCATTTATTGCAGGAATTTATTCTGGTATCTGTGTGTACAGAAGAATATCAGCAGATCTTTTTTAAAATTTATAAAATTAGGGTTAATTTATATCAAATTGTCTTCTTTTATATAAACTTATATATTATTCAAAATAATAAAAAAAATGAATATAATAAAAAAACTAAATATAAAGCATGAAATATATAAACTTATACATTTTTTCGATAATTTAAAAAAAAAGCATAGGTAGCAAATTGGTTTTAACTCAGATTGCGCAAAACATTTAAAATAATATTTAAAAAAATGAATATAATAAAAAAACTAAATATAAAGCATGAAATATATAAACTTATATATTTTTTCGATAATTTAAAAAAAAGCATAGGTAGCAAATTGGTTTTAACTCAGATTGCGCAAAACATTTAAAATAATATTTAAAAAAATGAATATAATAAAAAAACTAAATATAAAGCATGAAATATATAAACTTATACATTTTTTCGTTAATTTAAAAAAAAGCATAGGTAGCAAATTGGTTTTAACTCAGATTGCGCAAAACATTTACTCAGCCCCGTGTATCGAGCGCATTAATTTTACGTTGGCAGTAGTTATCATTTTACAATAATTACAGGACGATTATAAATCTCGTGCGCCATTTGGCGCATACGATATCCCAGAGCGGATCGCGGAGCGAATTAAAGCGGAATAAAAAGAGGATCCCCGGCGCGAAATCCGGATATCCATCGAGGATCCTCGCTTGCCGGGCCGAATTTCGCTCGTCCGACATCGGAAATGTAATTCCGACTCTCTCTCGCGCGCGCTTTATAATAAAATTCATGGCCTCATCCGGAAATCGCACTCTGTACGTTCCCGATCGGCAAGCGCGGGAGCGAGCACGTTTCTTTTTCGCGTTCGATGTGCTGCGAGAGAAAAGTTGCTCCCTCTTCTGTCCTATGAGTCCCATTCACGCACACCGGATCGCTCGTGCAGAGAGTCGGGGAACTCGTTATTCCGATCACGAGGGGATTCTGCTCGCGCCCGGTACAAGAGAATCTTTTACGACTCGTGCTCGTGTCGCCAATATCGACGAGACTTCTCAGTTTGCCTGTATAATACGGCCAAGCGCCCTCCGAAGCAGAAAGTGGCGCCGAAGGAATTAGACGACAGCGATATTCTCACCTGGGTACGTAAGTCGAACTATAAAGAGTATATAACTATAAATCAACATACATTTTTAGTCTCGAAGTGTAATTCAGTGCGATACCGCGAAAAGTGAGAAGCACTGCGCAAACTGAATACTAATAATTAAAGATTTATGATCTTAAGGAACCAGATTTTATGAGTTTTCTGTATATGCTACGTTGAAAAAGTAACGACAGTTATCTCTCGCGTGTATCGCATTTCACGATACAGGGAAGACGTACCTAAGAACAGAGATTTTCAGGACTCAGTCATCTTGTATTACAAGGATATAGAAAATCCAGAGGATTCCAAGAATCTGGAGACGGTTATAATTTGGAAATTGAAGAAGGTCCGCAGATTCCAATATAGTTCTGAAATCCGGGGTTGTGAGTCAGAATCCCAAAGATTAAGAGATCCTCTTCTACAAGATCGTAGATTGAATAATCTATGTGTGTGTGATTTTTACAATTTTCGTATTCGAATATTCGGAACTTTGAGTTTAAAAATCGATCAATAAAGCGAAATGTGTAAGCCTTGTACATAGAGGATGTAATTCTCTTATGCGAAATACTTCTCTACTTCGAGAATTACAATATGGAATTTTGTACCATGATTTTCCGGAAATGAGATACCTGTCTTCTGTAAACTCTCGCGATAACGCTTGAAGCTTACAAGGGTTTCTCGCGACCGTAAGAAGCAAGGGAAAATTTATTGCTCTCTCAAGCTGACGTTTTCAACAATGTATATTATTATGCCAACTTCATAAATTATCGTCCATTTTCTTTTATCCTTTTTATTTTACGTACTAACTTTTTAAACTTTAATCTGTCGCGTTGAACATTAATTTTTCAAACTTTCAAAAATAGCAACAAGCAAAATCTGTCGCGATAAACAGCTTGACATTTTTAATGTGACCAATTAATTTGATTAAGTATCATCTTCGAAATTTTGTGAACTTTATGAAAGTATTATCACATTTTCATACTAGTTTATCAATATTTTAAATTATCATTCCGAACACACACTGCAGTTTTTTAATTTTCTAACAATTAAACGTTAATTTTCATAATATATACGGACGATTCATTTCACGCATTCATTGCAAAACCTCACAATTAACACGGCTTCATTTTTCATGAAGCATCACCGCTCAGTGAGTTTACAACCCTCTCGACATATCGCCGGCAATTATCAGCCTCGCGCGCACATATGTGCCTTTGGTATCTGCACATATACACACACGCGACCGTCTCCCTTGTCGCGAGCCCCTATCGCTTAATCGACGGCGATTCGAGGGTAGGTAATCCCATTCATCGAGCCGAAGACAAATTCCACGTGCCACAATGCGTTTCGAAGTGGGAGACTCGGAGGGTGGCGGTGCTCGTTCGACTGCGGTTACATCGGGAAACTATGGCACCGGCGGATTTGTGTACGCGCGTATATGTGTGCACGGGGGTGGTACACCACCTCCCACCCTCGTCTCAAACTGTGTACATTGGGATGGCTGGGTGCAGGAAATTCCTTGCAACTCGAATAGTTTGAATAGCTACGTCGTCCGGCTCTTCCCTACGGTTGTACCCCCGTAGTGTTCACCTCGTCCTTCCATCTACATGTCTCTTCTCCGTCTTCTACGTCAACCGCGTCTCGATCTTAAGCAGAATGCATCCTGCATCCGTCTAGTGTAGTTTCGTTCGATCCAGGTTATAACGGATGCGCGTCTGCATCAGGATTATAGTCGTACCTCTCGTCTGTTTGGATCGCTTTACCCCTGCTCGATTAAAATATATTTGCCATAAATCTAGCAATATCCATGTAACCGATGAGAGAGACATTGTTAAATAATACATCAGAAATCTCATATTTTAATGTATAAACTTAATTAATATCAGATCAAATGATTTGATGGTTTTAATACAAATGAAGTTTTCGTACAAAATGGAATTATGTGAAATATGATCTCATAATGTGATAACACTGAGTAATTAAGTAATATTAACAAAGTAAAATTGACAAAATATACATGATTTTTTAGAGCTTTTTTAATGTTATTTTTTACTCTTGTTTGTACGAAAAATGAATACATAATTAAAGTATTAACTTCAACGCAATAACTCTTTTTTCTTCAATTTTTTCTGAATATCTTAAATAATTAGTACAAATAATTAATATTCTGTTAAAAAACATTTTAAAAAAAATCAAAGTATAAAGAAATAAAGAGCTTTCTCTGAGATCTCTCACCATCATGTTAACTTCTTCCTCGTTACCAATTAAGGATTAAATAATGAAAATAATTGAAAATATATTTCGAAATAAATTGGACTGAATCGATGCAGTTGCTTCCTACTATTTCCCTACTCAGTTGCATTTCTACCCGTTTCTTTTCTGTCACCAGTTAAGTCCGAATTAGCGGGATTTCAGGGGCAGTAGTACGTTTACGTACCACCTTTTTTTCATATTTCTGATTTATTTTGCAACTTGTATGCACATACCTATGATTTTAATGTTTCAATCAGCTGAAAAATGTGCCCCTGAAAAAGTTAATGGACATCGTTATGGCCATGAATTAAATGAACGAAACTCGCGGACGCGAATATTCCGCCAGCGGAATTTAAGAACGCTGCGTCTTTCCAATTTTCATTACCCTGATTACCTATATTGCTCCTCGAAGACGAAGGCGTTGCGATGATGCCGTGAACATCGGGCGTCCCTTTGATGCGATTTTTCCGCCTGGCAAGGTAAGGCGGCGAACCCGCGAATGTTCTTAAAACTATGGCCGACAGCCGCCGGCAAAACTTTGCGGAATTTTCGTCGTTTCCTTTAATTGCGAAAGTTAATCGGCGGGTCGAGATATAGTATTCGGGCGTGTAATTATATTGCAGTAAGGCGGACAATGCGCGCCGTATGGATCACCTTTTATTGCAATGTAGCGCGTTTTGATTAAACATACGGCGGGGTTTTTGCGGAATTACGCTGGGCGAAAAGGGCAGGTATTTATTGTGCGGCACGTTCGTAAATTCCGTCTTATCAAATTGTGAAATTGCCGGCTTTCGTTATCTCGCATAACAGAGCGAATTTGCTATGGGTGTGCCGAGGACAACGGAAGCGGAAAATGGTAAAAATAGAGGAACGAGAGAACTTCCAGCCTCGCATTTAATATTATATAGTTAGCATTATGCAAATGAGCATACGTTAGAGTTGCACATATAGCATTAATTTATATATAATTATAATATGATATTTTTTAATTCTCTGAAAAAATACATTTTTTCTCTACGTAATAAGTATCGTATTAATTTATGGAATTTTATCATTTTCCTAAACATTATTAAATTAAATACTTTTAGATTCTGACATTCCCGAAAAATTCTAATTATTATACATTCGTATAAAAATTACTGCATGTTACTAAAATTACACAATAAATTTGCATATTTTAATAAAAGAATTATTTCTTTTAACGTTCCGTTTTCAATACGCAACTAACATACATGCAAAATAAACACTTAAATTTATAGTTATAGCTTATCTCCGAATTTCTCTTTGTATTTTTACGTTAAAACACATTACGCATCATTTTGTTACAAATTCATTGTACAAAATTGCGTATTATCGTACAAATCGTTGGCCCACCATCGTTGTTAAAATATTGCATGATATAGAAAATATGGAATGGAATTATGCGGAAAATTAAGTTTGGCCGCAGTGTATGGCAGAATAGAGAGGGCCATCGTTTCGCATAAAATAATCATTAGCATACTTCCGCAGCATGATATATTCCATGTAAACTATCGCGCGAGAACGAATTTTGTGCTGCTAAATTAGATAATATTGAGTTATTAATCTGTATAATAATTCTCGATGCATTTTACCGAAAATTTCATTTCCTGTAGTTAGACATTTGATGAAAAAACAAAATGACAGTCGACAAAAATGTATTCGAATGACAAATTGACTCAGTTGTAGCATATACGATTATTCTTGCCACCTGTCGAATCAAAAGAGTTATGTAGGATGTGCTATCGTTTCATTCGACGGATTACACAGAGCTATGCAGATCGCGTATAACAATAAACTAGATTCCTAGTACCTATTGTATCTCGCGAGATCTACTGAATATTTTTGTACGTTTCTTGGCACGGTCAATTTTATTGTCTGGTTGTCAAAAAAATATAAGGAGAATACGTATCAAAAATAATTAAATATTTCATTGCAATAACAACCAAGGTTAGACTGAAATTCGTAAAAGATCAAGCTTTGTAGCTATACTATATTGCTTAGGGTGGTCCTTAAAAAGGGTAATTTCGAATTTTGACTGCTCGAACGATTCGGAAGGCTCAAAATACATTTAAAAAAATATGTGCAAAAGCAGTCTCCTATCTCAGTTTTAACACGTGCCGCAGAGCACTTGAATTTCCCGTTTCACGATTATGATTTTAGTATGACTGCAATAGCGATCGGAAAAATTTGAAACTTGGCAATTCTTTTACCTATAGTTGTACCTATCTTCTGACATTTTTATATATTTTTATCTACATATTTCAGGTTGCTAGGGGTTAATAAAAACATTTATTTTTCAATTTTTGAAAAATTAAAGGAATCTTGTTTATTTATTTCTATAATTTTGTTTATATATATATTTATTTATTCGCAGTCTTAAATAAGAATTCAATACTTTTACAGAATTATTTATCTCGAAAATTTTTCATGAGTGTCTCCTTTTTCGCATCGGGATATTCTTTTTATATTCTTTCACTATTTGGACAATAAATTGTTTCTGATCTTCGTTTTTTGTTATTATATTCTGATATTAATTGAATGGCTCTTTTTGCCGTATCATTTACGACTCTTAAATTTTTAACAACGCGGAAGCCGGGCTTTAAAATTTAAGAAAAAAATGTTTTTATTAACCTCTAGCAACCTGAAATATGTAGATAAAAATCTGTAAAAATGTCAGAAGATAGGTACAACTATAGGTAAGAGAATTGGCAAGTTTCAAATTTTTCCGATCGCTATTGCAGTCATACTAAAATCTAGAGATTCTCTAGTAGAGAGATGCGACAACTGGTCATATGACCTATGCCAGCCAATCACGGAAATACATCCATCTTCGTCTGAGAAATGTGTCGCATCTATTTTTCGCATTGGCGTCGCAATGGAAAATGAGCAAATTTTATGCCAGCCAATCAAGGAAAGCTGAGTTGTCGCATCTGTCTACTAGAGGATCTGTACTAAAATCATAATCGTGAAGCGGGAAATTCAAGTGCTCTGCGGCACGTGTTAAAACTGAGATAGGAGGCTGCGCTTTTGCACATATTTTTTAAAATGTATTTCGAGCCTTCCGAGCCGTTCGAGCAAACAAAATTCGAAATTACCCTTTTTAAGGACCATCCTAATATTGCTATATGGTAATAGCAAATTGTTATAATTTTTGTATTCTCCGCAACATTCCGGTATTTTCGAAACTATCTCTCGAAATAATTTTAAAGTGCAAATTTGCAGTGACATATGCATGGAAAAATTTATATTTTTCCAGCTGACAGTGACAGATCGGCCAACAAGCTGCATCGCGAAGATGCCGCGAGGTCGATGGAGGAGTCAGATGGCAAAGCGTGTGGCGGCTAAACTTCGCCATCGATATCGCCGGCCGATGTCGGTATGCTTTATGACGGCGGATATAGAGACCGATACCCGCGGTGGGCTGGTGTAGGTCGTGTGGTTCGCGTTGCAGAATATCTACCCTTTTTCGCCACCGTTTTGCAGTCGCGCCTTTTCAGCTTGCGTGCGATATAAGGAGGTTTCTCATAACGGCGTACTCAATCCACTCTTTACGCGAATCCGCGTTTTCACTTCGTGAAAGCTCTCGCCGCTTTTCTTCTTTTACCCCCTTCCCCGCACCCTGTGTATCGAATAGCACACCCTCCACTCTTCCTCCTCTTCCGTCTGCCACCCGCAACCCGTTTTGTATTCGATCGCACACCCTCGGCTCGAAGTGCTGTCGCAGCTGCAGTCGGTTCTCGCGTAACGACGCCGCTTATATTCCTCATCGACGAACCGGATTTTCTCATGCGGCGACGTTGAGAAACGATCTCACGATCTCCAACCGAGAGATATTCGCAGCTCTCCATTCGCATCGGGCCGCTAATCGATTTTATAGGATACTTTTAAAGGAGCCGAGAGAGTCGGTTGTCGCTCGGAAGGATATATTACAGATAAAAACGGAAGTTGCGAAAAGTACTAGAAGCGAACGATCTGCGAAATTCATTGTGCCATTATCGAGCATCCATCGTGATATTTGCTGGTTAAGTTAGTCGCTTAGATATTCATCGTGATATTTCACTTCGCGTTCATTTTTAATATCGGCCTCTCAAATAAGCTTACATCTTTAAAATAGAAGAGATCTTTTATTTAATCCATCTTAAAGTCGAATGAATAATAAAAGATACTTGTTACATCTTATCATCAATAATAAATTTCAGAAGTTTAAAATCCTCAAAATATTAAACGATTTTCGAGACAGTGCTGTATAAACAAAGCTTTTGCATAGCAATTGAATAAATAGTCTTGGACATAAAACTGTTTGACATCGACGTTGCATGACTCAGATGTTCGCATTGCTTTTCGTATCTCTTTGTAACGTTCCAATGGACATCGTTTCTTCATCCTGCAGAACGCTGTAAAAGCCGTTGCTACGTTCTTTATCGACAGACCCTATGTGTTCGAGCGTGACGTTGAAAAACGCACGCTAGATCCTTGCCAAAGCGGGCTACGTCAAAAAGAGAAATGCGAATCCTCGCGGAAGATGCATTTGCAATCGATCTTTAAAACATCTTGCAAATCATGTCGATTTACGAACGGAGGGTTGCCGCAATAGCACGCAATGCTCCCAAGTAAGCTGATCTTTAAAGTAATGTATTTAAAATACTTCCGCTTAATGGAAAACCGAAGACGTTGTTCGTGTCTTACTCATTTAATAGATACTGATGTTTATCTATGTTCGAAATTACAAACGACCAATTGTAATAAATTACCAAATATATTTAAAAAATTTTTTAATTGATATCTTTTGGTTACTTGCTATTGAATGTTACCGCGGCAACATGCGTATCATCTGCGTACGCAAACACGCACAGGATTCCAATTTCGGGCAATGTGGCCAACGATGCGAAAATTCTTGAAATTATGCGTAGATGACGCCCGTTTCATGGGATTTAATGTTTCAACGTCAGGCAGCGCGCAAAGAACAGTCAACTGTTTACTCAGGGGAGCCCAAGTTTGTAATATTACAGTCGTCGGAAAGAAAAACAGAGGATTTCCCGTAGGTACCCGTCCGACTACGCTAATAAAAGAGACGGTCTCATCACGGTCCCGTCGTCTGAATATAAATCGTCCAGACACATCTACATAAAGCTAACGTTATTCCGAGCCGATCCGTCTCGAGAAGCGACCGTATAATTTCGTTTCCAACGTCGATGAAACGATTATCCCTTTCAAATCCAAATTATTTCCAGTTTTGATACAAAGTACAAATTGAAGTACTTACGCCTTAGGTACATTCGATGAATATCAAGAGTCGTGTGATATCTAATAGAAATGTCAGTCATTATCATGTGAAAAGACAATTGAAAAGATGAAACTTGATCGAAATCTGGTTAACATATCGTCAATATTTAGTCATTATATAATCTCTCAAAGCAATTATATAAAACGTAAATGAATAGCTTTTACAAACTTCATCTACAATCGAAATTTATTTTTACAGAATTTTAATTCAAGTCTTTCTCTCTCCTCTGCCTCTCTCTCTCCCTCTCATTTACCACGTTATCCAAACAATTCGCGTTGAAAATTAAAAGATCCTGAAAAAATGATTTCTATTCAGATTTGTTCTACGGAAAAATAGGTTATCCAAATATATGAGCAGTCTATAAAAATTATTCATTAATACGCTGCACATTTTAAGCAGTGATATATCGTATGTGATGTTAGTCTCCAAAGTTAAACAAATTAATAATATCGAGATGTTTGCACAACTATATATGCACTCGGCATAGATTTAATCAAACAGTACCGATAATTCGTAGGACGAATGTACAATTTAGCGAATATCCGAGATACGATACGAAATTGCCGCGAGCGTCGTAATGCAGCCGTGCACGAATCGTCACGATGAGTAAATAGGAAATTCCCCATGGAAGGCAGGGTACCCCAGGTCGGTCTGACAAATGAAAGGGCGGCCACAGCAATCTTCCATGGTCCGAGTAATTGTACCGAGACGAGAACGTCGTGCAATCTCATTGAAGTCATCCGGGCCATAGAGGATGGTCTTCAATGTCGCTTTATCGTCTAGGCCCGTGAGAGCATAACGCAATACACTCGATATTAATAAAAGACTGAACTCCACGAATTCCTAAAGTTCCGATAAATTATGCTTAAAAACAATTTTATTAAATTGCAAAAGTATGAAGCGGAAAATAAATCTATTTGTTATGTTGATAATTATATAATCTGTACAATTGTATATTTTAATAGCCAGGAAAAAAAACATGACCAGAAAACCTGATGTCAACATTTTTTAGCAATATAAAATCGATGATGGCCATCGATTATAGCCATGAACGCAAATGTATATATACGTTAGTCTTATGTATTAGGCGTTGGGGATGCTCTTTTAATGTAGCTTAGGGTCCATAAGCGAAAGGGTCCTTGCTCCCTCGTTTGGAAGTAGGAATAAATCGGACGAATCCCATTTCTCTGGTGGCGGGACCTCAAATTGCGGTCGGATCTGTACGGGGGATGGGTAACGGGATGAGTATCGCATATGATTGTTCAAAGCTTCTTGCCCTTCCTCCGCACCTTCGCGTTCCTCGTCGATGACTCTCTTTCCCTTCCTTCTCTTCCCAGTCTCCTGATCCAATTCGCCATCACGCCGCAGGGGGTCTAAACGTGGCTGTTGGTGGAATCAGCGATGATACCGTCTTTTCTATGGCGCGCACATAAGACCTCCGCGGGGAGGCATAATGTATATATTCCGGGCCCCCGGGAGGATCGCGGAGAGGTATTGTTGATTGAGGGTTGATGCCGGCTCTCTCTCCATTCGACGTTCTATTGTTAAGTAGAACGTTTCACTCGGGAGCTGGCGGGCGGTAAGGTGGGCGGAAGAAAGTGAGTAGGAAACCCCGTATGATGGAGGAGAGAACGCAGGAACGAAGGCTGGCATAAGAAGTTACTTGGTCGTGTCGATGCCGGCTTAGGGAAAGAGCAAGAGATCGTGAGAAAGGGGAAGAAGAGAAGGAGAGGTAGACGGAAGGAGAGTAAAAGGAAGAGAGGGTTGGAACGGCGTTTATCGCTGGAAGGAGAGTACGGAGAGAGTCTTTCTCCCTCGACATCTAACGACGAGAGGTCGTGTGATGTGCGGGTGCGAGGGCGAAGGCGAAGGCGTCGAAGGTCCGGATCAACTTGATGAAATGAAACGGGAAACCCGATAGATGTGGCGGTGTGGGCTAAAAAGAGATCGATCGGGCGGGGCGGTGAGGGCCTTATGGAGGAATGGCGAAGGGGTGCGAAGATGGAGAAGGCAGCGCCTGCGGCACGTAGATAAGATTCATGCGGTCGGACGCCGTGAACTTCGACGGGCTGCAAACGAGGCCTAACTTCGCGGGCTTTCGCGAAAAATCTCGATAAGATGGCGCATGCTCTCCTTTTTATGCGATATTGCCTGCCTGTACGATAGATTTGCTGCGCGAAAGGCATGAAAGGCAAAATGCAGCGTCAATTTACATCTTAATGTACATCATACATATCTCATATTATCGCTAGAAAAATAATATGAATTATTTTTCAAATCATTCTTTTTCGTTATAAAATTATGAATACATATTCATCTAGTTTTTTTAATACAAAAATTGGTAAAAAATCAAAATTTTTAATCTATTTATTAAAAATTTACTGCATTGTGTTGATTTATTCATAGGTTTTTCTATTCAAAATTATTGCAAATAATTTAATAGACGAAGATACAAATAGTTGAATAGTTTGTGGTTTCCTTGGTCACTCTAGAATTAAATCAAATTTATTTAAGCTGTGGCCAGCGTGATTCGCTATTGATGACCGCGGAGATGCTTTTCAGATTAACTTTGCCACGTTCATTATCGTTATATATAACTTAAATTTTGCAGCCTCGTATGGATAAACCACTAATGAATACACGACAGATCATATCTTCGACAGATCGGAAATGTGCGACAATTTGTTTAAGCGATAACGGCGTTACGTGGAATTGTTTTCGGTGAAGAGAAAGCGAGAGAGGCGGATTGGTTATACTCGTTAATCGATTTTTCGATGATTGACGCGATGTAATCGTAGAGAGCGCTTTATCGAAGGACATTATGGGAAATTTGGAGAATGTCGAGAGAATGCAGGGCGCGTACAGCACGAATATACGCCATTGCCGTGACAATATTCAATTACTTAATATAATCCCTTTGCTGTTGCTAGGCAAGGTTTTACGTTACACGGATGAGTGCTGTAACCATTTTCGATGATGGCGCATTACGCGTGGTTCCTCGTTAACTAAAATATGGAAAACCATGAGTGCGAACGAACGAACCATGTATAGATTTTCCGAAATATCAATAGAGCGCCATATATTATGCCCTTTCGTTGCAGGAAGTACTTCCCATCGATAGAATATGCAATGGCCAATGAATGCCAAAAAGCCATCGAGTAAAATATTTCGGATGGCGCTTTGAAAGTGCTCTACATTTTCACGTTTAAATCGAAGCTATGCTAAAACAGCGCCAATATTATATTTTAGGATATAAATACCCATAAACACACACACACGGGGTTGATACGCAAGGATAAAATTTAATGTCGACATTTAGGATCGTATCGAACGATCGAAAAATCACGTTATTTTCTCTACGCGTCAATGTTATCGCGCAAAGTCACATTATATCGCGATCATCAATAATAATTTTAACATGAGCAACGAGTTTCTTTATCTTCCTGCAGGGCATATTCCTGACAGACTCTGACAAATGTTGGGGAATAATCGTCTAGTCATCGCACGGTATCAGAAATATTGTCATAACGATGAGCGTTTACCTCATCGATCCTACACATATTAAGAAATATGCAATATAGCAATTTATAAAAATCATATAGATATTTTTCTGCAAATATTCGAAGAAACGAATTCTGTCTCCCGTAAACTATCATTTTTTTTAATTCTTTCTAAAAAAATGAAAAATTGATTAATGATTATTTCTTCCTTCGTTACACAGAAAGAATGGTTTTGCTGAAATGTCTAAAAATTTGGCTATATACAGATTTGAAAATAATTTTGTTATCAAAATAATTACGTAGAACGCCCAAAATAGTTGCTAAAATATTAAAACTTTTTACAACATTATCATCAAGCGTGAGCATCCTATATAGTTATTTTTTATGGTCTAACAAAATTATTTTCAGATCTGTATCTGGCCAAATTTTTAGATACTTCAACAAAATCGTTCTTTCCGTGTAGTAATTGTGAAATAATTGTTCATAATATGAAAATAAAAATAATAATTATATTATCGAAATCATTTCTCAAAATTATTTTCAATTGCAAAAGGTTGCAGATTAGCCATTTTATAAATGTTTTGTCTGAGAATTCGCTATAATCGCGACGTTATTTTTCGGCTAAAGTCTCATCAGTCGAGACGTATAAGAGACGGTCACTTATACAATGTCGCGCAAATCATTGTCATTTGCTGTCAGCCTCTGCCGAGAGGCTTTATTTCAAGGACATGTCGAGGTCCGATGGACAGTTCTCCTCGCTTTGACAAGGGTACGGATAAGAAGGACGCGGGCGCGAGGGCGAGGATACCCAAGCGGGTATCCGAGCCACGCAAAATTGTTTATGGGGACCGGGGGCTTCTCGAGGGATTTTGGAAACGCTCCATCTTCCGTCACGTGGCAGGACAGAGCCCTACCATTAACGCAGCGCGTTTTCTCCGGGACAAGAAACCGCCACGCTCGACCCTCCGCGGGGGATAAAAATTCGTACGTCAACGCCAGATCCGGCGGGTATCTGCTTTATTTTTAATTTCGCGAAAACGATCGTACGCGCGTAGCGTTTACGGGGTGTAAAGAGCCCCAAAAAAGAAAGGCCGGGGATCGAGTAAGAGCCGTGACTGCCAGGGGATTGTACCCGGGGCCAACGATATCGTGGGGGCATACAAGAGCGAGCTCAGACGCGCACGCTCGCTTGCTCGTGCACATCGGGCTACAAGGAAAAGACTACGGCTACGATGGATTTCACGTGTCAGGAACCCTCGATAAACGGCCCGGCTGGCTGCTCGACCATGGTTGAAAAATATTAGCCGGGCGTCAGTGCTGCCCGGGCAGAAGTAAAATATTGCACTCGGCGGCGCGCGGCACGACCGACACGGCGCGGCGGCACGGGCTCGTTATTGTTTCGCGGCGATCTGTAATTATCGGATCGCACGAATATAACCGGGCACACGGCGAATGTGCAGAACGATTAATTCTCGCCATCGATTCCTCTCTCTTTTTCTTTCTTTCTTTAGTTCTTTTTTTTTTTTAGTTCTCTCGGCCTCGGTGCCAAACTCCGCTCCGTATCAATGATTTGCGCGGAGCCACTCGACTCGGAGTCTAGCCAAAAATTCGCCATTTAACCACGTAAAATTAACATAAAGCACTGATTTTAGAATTACCCAGTGCATAGTATTGGAGACTCGCAATACACTCTTGCAAAGAGTGTGAAACGGTCATGTCACAAGCAAAAGTTACCTTATAGGATATCCTGCAGGCAACGTGCAAAACTTTTAATAGCGTATTCTGAAGATTAATCACAGTAGAAAATCTTAATTTGGAAATGTTACGTTTACGAATAGCTTTAAACAATCAAAGTTGGTCAATAGAATCGCGTAGAATTTGCGAGCTCAAGTCCGTAACTGCGTTTAGGTATATATCAATCTATCTTCTTTTCTTAGCTTAGTTAATTTAGTTTACATAATTTTTTAAATGGTAATCCGAATAATTAAACCATCCAAATTTTCATTAAAGAAAAAAGCAAATAATTTGTAACACAGTTAAATTAGTAACATATATTAAAGGATATTCCTCGCGCGTGCGAATTAATATTCAAATAACAATATCTCCGTGTTAGATTTCTCCATCAGAATTACTATTATTTCAGTCAACGCTAATGAGTTTACAAAACAAATTGCAGTACGTGCGACAATAGCCCATTTATCGTAATCAATTTGGTAATTCGAGAAACAAATATTCGGCATACATGCATTTCATAATACGTTAATTATTATGCAACAACGAAAACTTGGTCCTCGCTGCAGTACAGCGTTGCACACAAGGTCACTGCGTTATCATTCGCGCAAGGATGCTCGAGCGGGCAGATAACGGCTTAAGGATGTTCAGGCATTACGACTAAAATGATGAAAACTCGCTTAAACCAATTGGATTCTGTAGATTTCATCATAATAAAAATTCTGTCAAAGTTTGAAGCTGTTTAGGAAGCTTGTTACTGAAAAAATTTAATAATAAAATTACACGTAGCTTATGGAAAATGGGGAAAAAATTATTATATATCTCAGTGAAAAATGATGAAAGAAATATGAAATTTTGCAAGCAGAACGATTAAGACTACATAATTAATTGTCTATACCAATTTTTAGCTTAATTAGGAGACTTGTTTTTTTATTTAATAATGTTTATGTTTATTGCTTCCTCATAGAAGAAGCTTTATTTTCGTGAAAAAAATTTTTTTTCTAGTTTTCTTTGTTAAAGCTTTTAGATTGTTTTAAAACGTCGAAAAAACACATTAACAAAATGTCCGTGTGTGTGTATGTATGTATGTGTGTGTGTCTGTGTGTATGGATGATGTTTGTGGTTGCTGTAACTTCCGCAAATTTTGAGATATCGGGCTGAGTTTTTTTTTAAATGTACAGTATCATTACAGGAAGGTTTGTATTGTATTTGGTGATGATCGGTACAGGGGTTCTTTTGCCTCCTCATATTTATAAAATTTTTAATTTTTTCTAAATTTTTATTTTAGTTTTTTTTCAATTTTTACTATTGAAACCCCATTTTTTATTGCATATTCTTATAGCTTACTTCGAGTGCTTTTCAAAACAGTATAATAAAGTATTTTTTCATTAAGTACTTTTCGAGTAATGAAATGTGCATGTTCATATAAAACTGTAATCTTCAAACTTTCGTAACTCGTTAAGTACATAATGAAAAAATACTTTTTATTATAGTGTTTTTAAAAGCTCTCGAAGTAAGCTATAAGAATATGCAATAAAAAAATGGGGTTTCAATAGTAAAAATTGAAAAAAAACTAAAATAAAAACTAAAAAATTAATTTGTACACTTTCTTTTATGCTTATGTTTGTATATTTGTCTCGACTCGCTTACATACGCTCAAATACAGATAAGAAGACTATGAGTGACACGTACACTATGGAATGCCATGCAATGTTGCCAAAAATGCGAAAAATGATTTAACTCTTGAAACTGATTGTACGTAAGCAACTTAACTTTTAGCAGGGAAAAAGTACCTGTACCGCCTGAACATCCTTAAGCCGTTCCATATGTTGTGTCATTATTTCTCGAGATACGATTCTAACAAGTCATAGCGGAGATCGCGATTATTTTTTATGCAGAAATAGCGATTATCAGTTCGCAGAGCTATTTAACTTCCATATTAATTTATGTATCGAGGTAACAAATATTTGTCGAGGCAGATATTTTGTGCAATTTAATTTTTCATTCGATGTCAAACTCAAATAGGAAACGAAAGTTAAAAATAGTTACCTTGTGATGTTTCCAAGTTATAACTATTTTTGAATGATATTTGAATTTGAACGTATCTTGCATCGCGCTTTCAATTTTCTGTCCATTTAAACGTAATTTGTCTATTACTATTTCTGGATTGAGAGCGAGAGATGATAAACGAATCAAGTGATTCGAATAGAAAGATACAACATATCAACCGTTTATTGATAATTAATTTATAGCACAAATGATAGTATATTCGGTGTACATTTATCTCACATCATGTCATATTTTGTAATGGCGAAAAATTAATTGGTGTTAGATGTTGTTATGATATACAGCATGTTATTGTATATCATAATATCGCCGCGCTATTATTCGCACGAGAAGGTTGGATAAAAAATATTTCGCAATAATTTACACATAATTTATTCCATCTAATTAATATTTATTCTTATAATCCAATTTTATCTCAATCTTTTATAGTCTATTTATCCATATTTATTCATAATTTCATTTTATATCGCTTGAAATAATGTAAACCATCGTGAAAAATGTAATTAAGAAATATTACGGGCTTGAATGCGCGAATATTATGCGGCTGATTTCGATCGTTTGCAACTTGGAAAATATTTGTACCCTGGATATCTCCATATCAGGATTATCTATTCAAATTAATTTGCAAAATATACTATTAAAAATTGTACAATTGGTGAAATATTTTGTATAATTGTCTGAAAATTTTCTTTTGTTTGCTACCGTAATGCGCGATTGCGAGTCTAATATTCGAAATTGGCATTATTAGCATCCTCGTGGAAAGGCTAGATAATCATACGGTCGAATAACCGAAATATATCGCACAGCATTGACAAATCCAGCGAAACAGCACGACTGTTGCATCTATTATTTCGACAAAATAACGTTGACCTGGATTATGAAACGCGTCGATTTAATGATGCTTACACTTCGGGATGGGGACTCGGACGGCCTCGAAATGCCGGCGTCATTAGGATCATTGACGATTCATTTCCGGCATATGACAGAGAGGGGCCCGTTCGGGCGGGACGGAATCGGGTCAAGTTTTGCGTGTCACGTCACACATCGTTCTGTCATCGCGCGGGGTTAACGATCGATCGTGGTTGGACTGGCAGCTCGCGCGGCCAGAAAAACATCGCTTCGGACAATTGAAGCGGCAAATTGATGTAGAAGGTACATTCCGCGGAAGGACAATTTTTACGCCGCGTGAATTATCTCGTACATTAATTATTTCCCACTGTAAATGCCTTTGATTTAATTGCCGAATAACCGACACATAATACTAAATCGCAGCCCTGTGATTTCATTAACTTTAACTTCGAAATACTATGAATATGATATAGTTGATTTATTGCCTCTTCCGTTATTTTCAACGTATCGTAATGTTACAAAGAGTCGCCGATTCGAATGGTAGTTCAATGCGACACGAGTATTGCAATTAATTATTGCTATTTTGTGCAGCTTCAGCAACGCGCGGTTAATTTGCAATTACTGGAAGGGTCGATGAAACCGAGTCGAGTAGAGCATAACGTGTTCACAGTTAGGCATCAATTTGCGCTTAAAAGCCTCGACGATCAACGTCGGTCACTCTGTGTACCCCAATGTCCACCGATGTACGATCAAGGGGACATTGCAAACCCGGATGGACTCGTATACAGGGAAAACGGAACGCGCCTTTGTCGTCTTAATGAAACGTCACAATTTAACTCCTCTTAGTATTCCTGGTGAGGAAGTGACCTGGTATTCCGACTATGCCGGCTTGACCGATCGAGAACCCAAATGACAAGGATCAGAATTTCACTCAAGTCTGGCTGAGACTAATGAAGAATTCGTAGCTCGCAGAAATCGGTGAAAACAAGATAGGATCTCGTTTACAAGCGATACGAATTGTTCACAAGCAAAACTACAAAATGAAAAAGTACGAATGCGAATGCGAGAAATAAAGCGTCGCTTCTGATATGCAAAACTGAGTTATTAATAAAAAAAAAAAAATTTAGATCTTACAAAAAATGATAAATAAAAGTTCGCGAAGTATATAAAATATATCTAAACAATTTTTTTGAAAGTAATCCTAAGATTGACAATTTCGTCGGTCCTAATCTTATTATGATTTAATCCTAAGATATTTTTAAATATACATGTATGATGTACCGCACTGAAAGATTGAGAACATTGCCGGTTAAGTGAATTCCTAACTGCAACAAGCGAGTCTGATTAATATTTCAGATCACGCTCGTGCTTAAGGACGTTTTTCATGACTAATTAATTTGTCGTTACCCGCGGGAAAGGTAAGGATAAAATTCGCAACAGATGAGAAAACTTTACAAAGCAAGGCTTAACTTTTCCTTTGCTTTCACTCAGAGCAAGCTAACTTTAAGCCTGAGTGCAGGCCTGTAGGTCAACACGTTCTAATGTAAATCCAGAATTTCCATCTGCTTTTAGTATCAGACTCTGGAGCTAATCCAGATTTTAGAAACTACCTCCTTGTATAGCACTCGGAAGCCATTTTGACAGCTTTCGAAGGCAATAGAAATTTAAAGCAGAACACTTTTAATTCTGTCGTCCGCGATTTCGATTTCTAATACGCGTAGCATATATAACGATGTAGCAACGTATTAACATGGAGATAGCTATTATCAATTTTCATTATGTTTTACTCAAAAGATAAAAATCGGATATAGAATGAGATATAAATGAAATATGAACAGTTCAGAGTAACGGGGTTAACACGATTTAATATAATGATATAACAGTACTGATACACACGCACGTGTACGTAGATACACAAGTTCGGGCGTATATATTTGTGGAAATTACGAGAAATTTGTATTCACGAGATATTACGATCAAATGCAATAACCTGAACCAAACGTGTTATCATGTGTCATCGTCCATTAATTTGCTCGTGTTAGGAGAATTCTATAACACTTCGCTGGCCAAATAACATTTCTAAACATATCTCTCGCTTCGAGGATCGATTTAATTTATTCATGCGCAACTATATAAAATAATAAAATACGGAAAGCTCAGAGAGATAGCAGATAAATCAAATATTTATTTGTAAGAGCCAAAAAATATCCTTTTTAGGTCAAGTAATTAATGTCAGATTAATATTTTTAAAACTCTAATCAAATTGTTACAACTTTATGTAGCGAAAAGCTTCTCTCTCTTTTTCAAGCTCCGACTACTGTACTAATAATTCTCAATTCTTCAAGCATATCCGATATATCATCGAAGTTTTTGAGCACAACGTTGCGCAATATACACCGAAACCGGTAAAGATGGAGAAGTACGTAACATCGTATGGGAAATAACTTTCAATCTACAAGATAAAACGCGGTTCTCTCACAAATCCGTTGCACTGTACTTATACCGAGGGATGGGACTAGGTATTCCGTCACTCAAAGCTGACGCTAATAAGCCACCTGCGCATCTGGTCCGAGCTTAGCTTGCATTTCTGCAGTAGACCGACAAGCTCCCTTAAGAGAGCGCAGAGCTATTACCACTCGGACACCGTCCGAGAAACGGGACGTCGTCGGCCAAGAGATACAAGTCAACTGGGATTAAATGGAGGTGTCGCCTGGTAAATAGAACGCGGCGATTTCACGTCACCTACCCACCTATCTACCAATGCGAAGCGTGGAAAGGGGATACACGTTGCCGCTGGAATTCTCGCTCGGCGAGCGGGATCGATCGCGACGAGCGAAAAAATTGGACTGTCGACGTGACGATGACGACGACGTCGGCGGCGAGTAGCGTGCGAGATAAGCCGAAGGAAAGAGAGAAAGACCCACGTGGAGGCGACTCGTCGTTTCAGCAAGCCCGCCGGCATTTTCTTCCGAGCCTCACTCCTTCGCTCTTCATGCCCCCGTTCCCGTTCGCGTTCCCTCCACCCTTTTTCCGTCCCACCGAGACTTTCCTCGAAGATTAATAACGCCACGGCATAGCTCGCATAAAACTCTCTTTAATCTGAACCAACGCGAACGCGTATATTACACCTGCTGATGCGGATCGTCTACGGACGCGTTTCCTTTTTGTTTCTCTCTCTCTCTCTCTCTCTCTCTCTCTCTCTCTCTCTCTCTCTCTCTCTCTCTACCTTTTTTCTTTTTTGAGTTTTGCGAGGTTACAGAAAGTTGAAAGACGCCGTGACGAGACTCGACGTGGGAGTTTCTTTTGATTTTGTGTAACGCGACGCTGATTAACTCCCGTAGATGTTCCAACGTCCGTGCTACTGGGATAAGACGCGGCCTGTGGTAATTTGTATCTCACTCTAAAGGGATTCGCGCGTCTTATTAATAATGAACATCGAGGGTAGCTGTTACGGAGGAAGGGAGAGAAGAAAGAGAGAGAGAGAGAGGAGGGGGAGGAAGAGAGAGCCAAGCTGTGGTATATTAAAGCTGTCACATGCAGGCGCGTGTACGTGTACACAAAGGCTTTCCGGCTGGTACTAGGGGATTGATAGCGAGCTTTTTCTTATCACATCAGTAGGCAATGTCCGTCCTGAAATATTTTACCGTCCATACACTTGCTTTTCATTGTATTCGCCTTTTGGCGATCCTAAAGAAAGAACTTCAAATTCTATGGAATTTCCGACAATAATTTAACAGGAGATTCCATAACCCATTTACAATCAGTTATTTCTTATTAAAAATAATAGTTTTCGAGTGTTATATAAGTATGATTGAAGATGAAGAGCTTTTAACTAATCCACGGGAAATTCCAGATGAAGTAAAATTGACCGCGATGTATTAGCGGGCAGTGAGTACCCTGACCTGTTGATAATTTGATTATGACGTTCACGCGACTTTCTTCCGCGAAGAATAAAGGAATAATGTCACGGAAAGTCAAAAGTGAATCGGTCACATGGAATTTAGTTCAGCAGATTAAAGAGCGTGGACATGAAAGTACTGCGGGGTGTAATTGTGTACGAGTCTTGAACTCGCGCGAGAAGATCGTTAATTACAGGGCAGATGATTCTCACACACTTCCTTGCACTATAAAATTACGTCGTATTTCTTCCTCCGACTCTTCTTCTGCCGTCTTGTTTGTTATTTCGTTTTCCTAAATTCTGCACGAGCTTCTACTCTGCGGTCAACCAGCTAGACGTCTCGAGTTATATAAGAAATCCTGAAATCGTGTCCGTTAAGTTGACGTTAAATTCGTAGACCAAAAGCGATTTCTTCATTCTCGATGTTATGCAACAGCACATCTTTAATCTTTATACCATAATATAATTCACAAACGCGTTTTTTAAAAGGTAGATTTATTTAGTTTCTTAGTTTTGTATATAAACTCTAAAATATAATATAATCCTATCATAATTCCATGCGTCAGTCACTGACGTTTAATTTTCTGGCTTCTTGCATTAAGCTGGAAGAATCAGCTTCAGATGGACAATCTAATTTCACTTCGACTCGGCCGCAACGGCAATTATCTGACTGGACACTTTGGTTAGCCATTCACGTCGATTATGAATATACATGAGGCCTTTATCGATTACGTTCTCCGTAATTTCTACGAAGTCCGCTTTTGGCCGAAGGGCATATAAAATTAGTCGAATCACCCTCCCACGTGCGATAAGGGTGGGTTACCTGTTTGACTTCCAAAAGCTAACTTTCAGCATTTAGGCGAGTCACGATCGGCATTTTGTGGAAGTACGTAATCGACCAACGTGCCGAACGTTAGAGATAAGAGACGTGTAACTGACCAATCGATGTTAGTTGCCTAATTCAGACGAAAATCATTAAAACGATAGTAAGGCTTTTGATTGATGAAATGAGAACAATCGTAAACGGATAAGCAAATGAGTAAACAAGTAGATTATTTCGTTCTAAAAGTTAGTTTTTCTTCTAAGAATATTAAAAATATTATTTATTATCTCATGAAAAGATTGATGTATAAATTTATAAGTAAATTTAATACTTGTTACAAAGATGCTGTTACAAAAATTTCTTTTTAATTTTGTTTAGTAAAAATTCAGTGTAGTAAAAATAATCTAATGTATTAACAAATAATTATTACATTTCTGTACAATCTATCTGTTTATCGCGAACCAGTGAATTTCAAGCGATTCTACGATTCTGCAATGTGAACGATCAAAGTTTCTTGCGCTATCAAGGTAGAAGGCGATGGTGCGAAGGAAAAATTGTGAACCCGGAAGGTTAGATTTGCGGAGTACTCCCATCGGGGTGTCGAGTTCTTCTTCGGTGAAGTCGTTGTCGAAAACTATTTTCACCTTCTTGTCTCTATACGATCACTATCAGAACCGAGGCAGTTAAGGGCGACGATGTTCTTGCTAACGACGTTTGAAGAAAGAAAGGGAGAGGTTTATCGTTATATATAGATATTTACAATATTACGTAAACGATCAAACGAAGAATCGCGATTAATTCTTTTGCATCATTATATATACAAACGCTAAGAACTCCATTATGTGAGCCGCCATAATCTCGCAGTATAATGGATATCGATCGTAACCTAATGCTTAGAAACGATCGACCATAATCTCTTGTAACGGTAATGTTTGCATGAAAAATAAATTAGGTCACATAAGAATATATTTAAAAAATCGTGTAGTTGATCTCTACAAATATTGGCCCATATTCAGAACGTGCTTCTAAAGATGTTAGCGCGCTTTTTTGTCATTCTATCCTTGTTTTACGTCTAATGAATGATAAAGATAGAATAACAAAGAAGTACGCTGACATCTTTAGAAGCACGTTCTGAATATGGGCCATTATCTACATAAAAGGAAATGGCGATTGTTTCAATATTCAGATAGTGGTAATTTTTATTAGAAACGGATAAACGTTAAATTGTTTAATATCAAAAATGAAAGTCACACATAAATAAAAAAATGCTCAGAGTGACTGCGCTTTGGATCTTATGATTGAAGAAAACACGCTACTTCCAGTACACTATTTCAATGCGCGAAATGCGCCGAGAAGTCGTTAAGATAAACGTAAAATCGTCGCGAAGAAGGGAAAAAGAAATATCGGGCAGCGATATTGCAATACGAAAACTATTTAAGAGGTTCAGACATTCGTCGAAAGATTTACGGTGGTCGTAATGGAACTTTGTCAAGCTGAGAATCGTACGGCGCGCAAAAAAAACCACACAACCTTTCGACATATCGCGGTGAAGCTATTATATCAATCAGCTCCAAAACTCCGCGGTATGTTCTTCCTTCTTCTCTCTTTCTTGATCGACCGACGACGAAGCGTCGTGTTCGCTCGTCGGATTCGTGCTTGCCGGAAGAAACGTCTCAATTTTTCGCTCTCCTGACACGCGACAATATGAGAAGTACTTTCTCTCTAAGTCGAGTCGCCTAATGCGACAGCGATCTATCTTGACGTGATCGTGAAATGTAGGCCGTGACAAATGGGAATTTCGAAAGGATGTTTTCTTTACCAGTTTTGGGACCGACGTCTAATTATACAGTTACTTAGTGCAGAAAAGTTCCAAGGAATTAAGAAGTTAATTTTCAGAGAGATAAACAGACTTTTCTCAGTCTTCGCATAATTTTAGGCAAAGCGACATGAATAAAACCTCTTTGAAAAGAGCAAGCTGTAAGTTGCGCTCGTGCGCTTTTACGGTAATCCGGCTACCGGCGCGGCGACGAACGGCGATAAAAAGCGTCATTAAGGTCGTTCGTTCGTGCGTAATTAAAAATTACGACGATTAAAATTTTCTCGCGCAGCTTCCTCGTGAGGCGCGTGAGAAACGGTACTTTGCGATACTCCCGCGCTTGCGGAAATGATTCCCGCAACGAGGCAACGTTAATACGGCCGCCTACGACGATGCCTGATGCCCGTTTTATGTTTCACGCAAACTCGCGGCGATTAGCACTCGTGCTCCCGTTTCGCTCCTTCTATTACGGTCGTTGTTTATGCCACCCTCGTCACGCACGTCCGCGCCGAGTCGGTTCTGTGCGGGGAGTACGCACGTATCCGTGCACAATTCGTGCACAGGGAAACGTGCGTATCGCTTGCACGATGCACGCACACGTTTTACGAATAATACCGGATTTTACTAACGGTATCGATTACTCGCTATGCAGTCATAGTCGTTAGACATGCATCCACTGGTTTTAGCAGTTCAATTGCCGCACTCGACTTGGCAGTTAATTCACGCGATACATCGTAGATGGTAGGGTTGATTCGATATCAGTAAAGTATCGATATCAGTACTCATTACAGTACTCAAATCGGGATATCGATACCTGTAGAATTTTGAATGCAAAGTATCGATATTTACTCGTATCATATCAAATGAGTACTTTTTTTATTTTATGCTGGATCACTAAGGGAATTAAATAAAACAATTATATAAATTTAATTAAATGAAGTTTATTAAACAAACATATAATACAGAATTTTTCAGTTAAATTATGTATATGATATAATTTAATTAAAAAATTTTTTTTCAGAAAGGCCACTCAAAAATATCAATTTTTGTAAATGCTTACTGCTAAATCGATTTTTTAATCATTTTAATAATTTTACATTTTATATTTGTTAAGTTCAGTTAACATAGCAGACATGTGCTAAATTTACACATGAATGTGTTGATTACTTAACACAAAAACTTTAACCGGCAGATTTTTTCACAAAAGTACACAAATTTTCCAACAGTGTAGATGTATTAACCTGCAGACGACAATAGTATACACGTGGTATCAGTGTTGAAATTTTTAAATCCTAAGTCGAGCGGGTATAATTTAGGACGTGTTCCAAAATTCACTGCCAGCGCTGAAAATCTATAGTTCACGTTACGTATATTATATATTTTCAGCGCTGGCAGTGAATTTTGGAACATAACCTTACAAGTACTCATATTCGATACCACCATTTTCTTTCGACACTTACTTGAATCGAAACAAAAGGTATCGATACTAATTTTACTCGTATCGAATGAAAAGTATCGAGTAAATAGTCTTATTTACTTGGATCGAATCAACCCTAGTAGATGGAGAGAAAGGGAGGAGGGGAGACGCGGAAGATGTCATTCGTGCATGCGGAAAATTCATTTTCTGCTCGTAAGGAACAATTCTGTCACGTTGCCGTCGATAATCGCGGGCTATGAGTGAAAAAATGAAAATTATTTTGCCGTCGTAATCAATAAAAACGTTATCAACCAGGGCGTACTCGCAAATTTCTGCACGACACAATATCCCCGTTACCGGATTAACTGCAACAACTCACGACTCGGGGCCATTATCCTCCGTTACGTGTTGTTTGATCGTACAACCGGCTCGGAGCTTATATGACTTGTTTCATTGTTACAAGTACTTTTATCCGTTATTTGATTTTTCGCCTAACGAGCTTCATACGAGAGACGTGAAAGGTCAATCCGCCGTTCAATTAGTGTCCCGATACTTTCGGACACTACGTATAACCAGTGTAGATTAAATGATCGTTAACCTCAATTTCTCCTATGACTCGTAATGTTAAAGCTTATGGTCAATTACGGGGCATTAGGCGCGTTTGATCGGTCACATTTGATAACTATACGCGGAAATTTATGGGATGGCTCTCCGACGTTCGTACGCTCGCGCACATTTATACGTAGCACATTATAAAGCGAGTCTGAAGAACAGCCACAAAAATTAATTCATCGCGATGCAAATCAAATAATTTTGAAATCCTTTTTCACGATACATATTTTCGTAATCTTTTTTCAATTGAAAAAAATCACATCAGATTACTATTAATAAAACTATTAACTATAATTACTATTAATAAAAAAATCACACAAGATTACTATTAATAAAACAGAAAAATTGTTCATTTATTGGTTGATCTAGAGATTTTCACAAGAACACTTCCGACGCTTTTAAAATGTCTTAACAAACAGACGCAAGCAGATAAAACTGGTTTGCTAAACAAGAAAGTGTTTCAAGACTCTTTTTACACAGTTCTCTCTCTTCGCAAGAAAAGAACCAAGTACTACTTCTTCCTATTATAAAATTTAAAGATATAATTTATTTTCTAAATATAATGGGTTTTTATATGAATTAGCTAAAAGTTATTAATTATGCACATGAGTTCCATAGTTCATTTTCGATAAACTAACTTATCGTCAATTATCGTTAATAAATAGGTATGTTTTTAACAAAATTATTGAAGGAATTACTGACGGTCTATCTACCAATCTTTGAAAAATATTGAAGCACAAATAATCCTTGAACTTTTATAAATCAAGAGGATATAAATGTTCCAGGACAATATGAATAGTTATGTTGTTATTCCATTATAGTTAAGTTCACAAATCGTAATTTAAATCCGAGATGCTTAATATTCGTTATTAAGGAAATGAATATTATAAAAACGTCATCTCTCAATTAATCAAGGGATTTCTGCGACATAAATTTCAAAATACTTTGCGGCGGAATGTGAAGAGAAACATTTTTCAAATGATACATTATGAAAGAGCATACATTGTTACAGCGGTACATTATATGCGGTGCATATAAATACCACCAATCTGCCTTCGGGCGAATTTTCGTGCTGAGGTCTGTTGCTGGCTCAACGGCCAGAAAATTTTTGCGCACGCGGTCGTACCGCGAGCGCCCGAATTGTGTGTGGACAAACGCGCTGTTCGTACAACCCACCGCCCGGTGTGTCCCCCGTGAAAAATTGCAGATGCGACACAGTAATTTCTACGAGGAATATTCTCTCGTCGCGGTATTATTCCTATTTCCTGAGTGCGCCGCGCGATGCTTCGCGTTTCCATTTTCTTTTCGCCTCTCTCGAGTCGCGATGCGCGCGGAAACAAGAAAAGAGAAAGGGAGAAAGAGCAGAGGACAAACTCGCGAAAATACGGAAATGCCACGAGGTATGCGTTGGAATTTACCGGCGACGATACACACGTGACGCATTTTCTCTACGCCTTCGCATTTCTTTCCCTTTTTTCTCTCTCTCTCTCTCCCTTCCGTCAAATCACAGACTTCCGTCGTTGCCAGGTGCTCCGTTTTATGTACATACAACCCCACCAGCAACGGCAGCGCGCAGTTTTGCGAGGGAATATCACCGGGCAGCGGCGTATTTACAGAGGTCTATAATTTCGCGGCGGTGTACAATTTGCAACCCAAGGGAGCTTATGCTTATCCGCAGTTCGCTTTGAATTGCGAGCGGAGTATTTGTTAATCGTCATCGATATCGGTCGACCGCGCCGCATCAATGGTTACCATATCCATAGCGATAACCGAGCGCAGAAGGAACAGCGGAAACCTCATTTAAATATGCTTATACCATATCCGGGATAGCTTTATTGAAAAATGTACGGGGAAACCGTATGCCCGGCGGCGGAAAAGCCGACTGCGCGACTCTTAACGCAGGCTGCTCTTGACAAAGGATGATAATAGGGAATTTGTATTTTAATGAACGGCCAACGACTATGCAGCCGCCCCGACGCTGTATTTCCCGATGCAGTTCAGCCGAGAAATTTAATAATACGGCTTGAGGTCCCCTTCACGGTCCTCTCTCGCAGCACTTCCTCCGGTGTTGTACCCCGGCAAAAAGGTGGCTCTCCCTCGCATAAAGAGAATCGCGAGTGCGCGCGATAAATTGAACATGAGAGGACCGCCATGCAGGTAGAAAGAAACTAGTGAATACGTAATAAGACGCCAGCGTACCGCGCGCACATACTGCAACATGGCGTCGCGCGAACGGTATCGCGGAGAAAGGCATTTAACGCAACAAAGGAATATATATAGAGCGCGGCGTCGTGCACAATATGCACGGGGAAAAAAAGGCGACGGCAGTGGTATGATACGTCGGAATGCGGTGCCGAGCGTGCGTGGAATGGTTAGCGCGACGTTCTATTCGGAAGGCTTCATTGCATGGTGTCGCGTCGCGAGATATGTCCCCCGTGGTGCTGTCGCTGCCACGTCGGCACGAAAAGCCGAAAAACGTCGAAAGGGCCCCATTTCGTGCGGTCGACAACTCCCCCCCCCCCCCAATTCGCTTCGGAAAGTCGACGGAAGGTAGCATAAACGTGAATCCTTGTTCATCCAGAGACATCAATATTAATCCATTCGTCACCGATCAACAATGAAATACAACGACGGATTAAATCATCAATATTTCTAGTAACAAAAAATAATCCAGCTTTTTTTTAGCTTATTCAGAAATACCGATATCGCTTCGTTATTCAATTAATTTAAAAACACGAGTATCGATTTATCGCTTATTTTGCACGGAGAGATATAAACATCAATTAATAGAGATTTGACTATACAGTATAGCGGGAAGGTGACAGTGAAATAATATTGGTCGATTTATCGACTAAAATGCGGCAAGCTTCCCAGGTAACATAGAAGAATGCAACAAGCATTCTACATTCCAGCAACTGAGAAAGCTACAATCGGTCTCCCTACGTTCCTCAGTGCTAGTAAGTAGTAATCAACAGTAACAAAGTAAAAAAGATCTTTGATGAGAAAGCTTGCTTGCTCCTACAGTATCTAAATTGGGTCCGAATACTGTTTCTCAATTGCCTTAGTTATATTAGTAAAAATGTAGCTAACCTTTATTGTTTTCTACAGGTGTTAGAAATTATATACCTACACATATACGGCTATCAGATTTATATATTCCCAATTGAAATAAAAACATGAAACTCTAAGAAGTCGTATACTGTACGATGGATGTAGTGTACTTTGAGAGGGAAATTATTGATACACTTAGAAGAATTAAAGAAACTTTATACACACGAAGTAGAGAAACGAGTAGAGTCTTTGTTTACTTTATCGTGCATGAAAAATTTAAAAATATTATTCATCTACATGGTTGTGCTTCCTACTTTTGCTACCTGGGCTTAGTAGCGAGTTTAGTAGTGGCCACGGAGATTAGAGAACAGGAGAACGATCAGCATATATTTTTATGTCCTTAAAACGGTGTAAAGCTTACAGAGAGCGCAGGTGACGCTGTGATACTATTACGCTGTGGTACTGTATACTGTGGTACTACTACTTATTTGAAATAAACACGCATCATTTTCATCACAATTTGAAAGATTTTAATTCAATTAAGATTAAGATTAAGAGAGAGAGAGAGAGATATATATATATGATTAATCATAATTTACTTCTTCAACTACATCCATAAAAAAGTTATTAGGTACGTTTATTAACATAGACTCAATAAAAAATGTATTAAAAATGTAAAAAAAGTAATTCACATATAAAATCTGTTGGTGAAAGTTTCTTATTAACTGCTTCATTCCATTGTGTTAATAAATTAAGATTCTTAAAAGAAATATATAAGATGATTAAATTTATGATTAATAAAGAAAATTTTAATGTTCTAAATAACGTT
>NJRL01000168.1:495911-511212 GCA_003063815.1 Aphaenogaster rudis
AGATTATCGTCTGTCTCGAAAATTCGGATTGATGCCGCTGGAACTTCCACTAGTCTGCTCGCAATCTTTGGTAACTCTTTTATTTTATCGGATTTGTAGCAACGTTCCATTGCTTGTCCGCCTTTCTTCAGATTCTCCTCTCTCTTTGTCGGAGACGGAGATCGTGGCGGTGGTGGCCCGCGGCGTTTAAAGCGGCTGCGTTTCTGGGCCGCGCCGCGGTTTCTAATTGCGGCCGCAGTCTGGGTTTCGTGAGTTCAGAAGGGCGTAGGGCGCGCGAGAAAGGGAGAGAGAGTGTATGTGTGTGTAAAGGGTTACTAGTGGAAGGTAACGGGTGTGGTGGAGAACTAAGCTCGAAGATCGCCCCTGGGGCGGCGACGACGGCGAGGACGCGCGGGGATGGAGGTGGTTGGGAGTGAGTTGGATTATTTTAAAACGAGATCGAGATAACTTCGGGAGAGAGCTAAACGTAGCGGTTCCACCCGAGGCAGAACTGAGGAAACGGGAGGGAACAAGATAAAGTAATAAGGAGCAAACGGCAAAGATGGAGAAAGACAAAGAGAGGACGAGAAACCGAGAACATTGGTAAAGCGAGGGGACAAACCGAAGAGCTAAGAGACACTCGTGGGGATGGAAGGAGGAGGATAAACATACGATGGTGAGAGGCAGGATGCAAAGCGCGAGAGGGAAAAATATGAGAAAAGAAACGTAGAATGGTGACGAATGCTGAGAGATGAAGATGGATAGAGCAGGGGGTTGGGTAGAGGATAGAGGACCGAAGATTTGGGGAACGCACACCGTTAACTCGAGATTGGAAAGTTACCCGATCGTGTGATTGCGTTTAGACGGCTAAGTTCGAAGGGAAGGAAGCCAAGGGCGGGGCGATTTCGTTCCGGCGAGTTTCTTCGTCGTCGATTTATTCTATTTGGCGTGTGATCGTTCTCGCGAAAATAATAAACCGATGTGTATCGATTGACGTCGTCGGTCTGAAATGACAAGGCATGAGGAATTCAAGAATGAGATTTTATTATATTTACATCGATAAAGCGTAATAAAATCTTACGGAGAGAACGTTGAAATATTTCAATACGATGTTATAATACTGTTTATTGGAAACGAGAAGATGAAGTTCAGTTCTCAAGAAATCCGAGAATTGTTCAGCTATCGGTTTATGAGAGAGTGCCAGTCATATTTAATGCTTAATTTTAAAGAAAGATACCGATTGAACCATATCTCGTGACTATATCTTATTCTCTACACAGTGTTATTCGTTTCCGAGCTACATTAATACCGCTTTTAAATATTTCATAAATCTCATTCACATGCATCGTAATCTCTCATTTACGTGTATACAATCTAACGCCTCTGCGGAAAATCGATTCAGGTATGCCGTTAAACAACAGTCGCAAAACCCGCTTTTAATGGAATTTTCAGAATTTACGTCAGGAGCTTCTCTGTTTAAGAGGGGACGGTGTAATGAACGGCGTAATGAAAAGCAACTAAGGCTTTTATCAAGAGACAGAACACAAAGACTAAGCACCCTTAACGCCCACGGACGGACATGCGGCGCGGATCCTTTACGAGGAAGTCGAGGGAGCGTCACTGAAATTAAACAAGTGGTAAAGCGTTCTGCGCTTTGTGCACGATACGCATAGTTGCTCACTGTAAATATAAGCGTAATACAAAATTTCTAGATAAAACTCAAAATCTGAATTATGTTCAGATTTTTACTGATTTCGCACATAGTCACATTTCCTATAATTTTGTAAATCATATTTCCCCCACGTTCGTAAATCACAGCGCGTGTTAATCGCTATTTCAGCTTATACTAAATTCGCCAATATTTTCACAACGAAAAATCTGTTACTGGAATAAAAATTTTAAAAGATCCACATAATTGAATCTCTCGTTTTCGTCGCGTGCCATGCATTCTCAACTACATTCTCTTTAGGATTTTTAGCCTCATTATGCAAAGCTGCTCGATACATTCCGCATAGTACGCATCATCGAAACTCACGATGATACGCCTCGCAGTTCCCGCACAATGCCGCTGGAACAATAGCCGGGAAGTTTGTTTCTGAATGACGGCGAGCGCGAACTGCCGGCCAATGCTCAGGGGAGGAATACGATTTTATAATATAGAGGGAGAGAATACTGGTCGTTATATTGGAATGAGAAGCGAATGCCTCCGGAATAGACTCCGTTCCCGTTCGCGATGTAGGGGATGTTCGCGAAACGAGCGGGCGAGTACATCGGTCGAATAGGGCACTTCGGTATTTCCCTCCTGCGGTCAGCGGGATCCGTTTAAATCCCGTCGGCAGCGCCGTACGGCTAGTCCACTGGCTTCTCGACAAATTACTCGGCCCCGATAGCGCAGCAATTCCCAGGATTCTGGCTCGGTGGTCCGTGGCCCTGGACCACGGCTCGTGCCGGCTCGATCCGATCGGCTGAGCAGGGTCTAATAGATGCCGCGCCTATATCTTTCAACGAACTATCGCCAGCTCGCAGGCGTCGTACCGTCTAACAATCTGTTTGCGACCATCCAATGGCCGAGAGTCGTCGGTTTTAAAGCCATAAGCTTGCTTCGACGAGTACAAACTTTTAAGCGTTTCAACAAGGGTAGTCTTTTAAATTAAATGTACTTCAGTTAATACGTTGAGAAATCTTTGGATAAACAGTTATTAATATTTTCTTAACAATTTTAGCAATTTAACGAAAAGTATAAATAATTTAAACGTACTAAATTTTTTATTAAGATTAATCAAATTTTATATTTGAGAAAAAGACTTTAATCCAATAAGCCTTGTTCCAATAATTTCATTATCTATACTCATTAATTAATAATACCTTTCGTTCCCCCTTCAAACGCACGGAAGTACCCTACCGGTGCGATCAATTATGATTTAACTCGATTTTCGCGGATGCGTAGTGAAACCGTGCGATGGTGAGACCGTGAATTCCAGTCATCGCCCTTATCGTATGGTCGGAAAGCATTTTCAGGGGAGAGAGAATCGGAGAGAGAACAGACATTTCCCATTTCGGCGTCTACACCGCGCTTGCTCGATCTTATCAAGAAAGATTTCCGGGTTTGAGAGTGTTCCCAGCGCTATTTTAAGAATGATCCGCCTCTTTGTTAGAATCTCGCATTTGAGACCCGCGCCATTATGCCCAGAGCAATATCTGCACGAAGGGGGCATCCACACGAAAAATATAAAGGCCGCTCGCGACGTTAAAAGTCGCGTACTTTCGTTTCTGTATAAAAATAGAAACAGCGCTTTATACCAAGGATCTACTTTCCATTTCCTGGCTATTGTGGAACGATAACAATAAACCGCGACCACGTGGATTTAATAAGCAATAGTATTTTTATAGCATTTTTCAAATTAAGGTAAAAAATACTATAAAACGTCAAATTTTGAAATATTCCAGCTTTTTCCAATTTAACTGCAATATTGCCTTACATATTCAATTGTAACTAGATTTAATACTTAATATTCATTTCATATAACAGAGAGTTGCCAAAATCGTACTACTTATTTTATATTATATTTTTTATTTGGTATTAGTTTGCACGCAAGTTAATATATTGGAAATTGTAGCTTGATGTTTAAGACACTTACTATTATATGTTTAACCTTTCAACAAGTCTAAATTAATTTGTTATAAATCTTTTTCTAACATGGTGTAAAAAGTATGATTTAAACAACCGGTCTCCTATAAATCGTACCTATCGATTTCAAAAATATAGCTCCTTTAAAAATAGTAAATTTGCGAATAAAAATAACAAATAATATGTTTGAAGGATTATATATATTAATAATAAATTAAAAAATATCCAATATATAATAATAATACGATTAATAATATACGATTTAAGAAACCTGCTACGATTTAGGAAACATGATAAGTTTTATAAAGATATTGATTTAATTTTTATAATAATTGTAATGTGTACATAAAATAGATGTAAAATGTTCTACAATAAATCTACTTTTATAAAAACATAAAAATGCAGAATAAAGCTGCGTTGTTAGGTTATTATGAGCTATATAAATTGATCCAAAATTACATCAATCGTATCTGATTTTTCAAATATCTGTAACACGCACAAAATAAGATGTAATCTGGCAATTTTTCGTTTATATTTCTTATTACTCATTAATTTTATATTTTTATCATTAGATGTTGTTTATATTCAGTAATATGAAAAAATTGATGAGGTACGGTTTATATATGGCCAGTACGCATTAGACAGCTCTTCCATATACATATATATCTGCTCTTTTTACGCACGTTTTGTATAATACAGAAGTAAATACACCGAATATACGTATTTTCCCTGATTGAGAGCTAATTAAAAACGAAAATTAGATTTACATATTGCCCATTACTGCAACGTAATATCAATTACATATTAAATATTTCTACAAATAACGACATTTCATTACAAAACTAATTGCGGTTGTATGAGATTCGAAATACCACCGTTATCATTATTGCGATATTTGCGCGATACGATTTTCTCGGAAGCGATCGCGTTTGCCTAAAAAAATCTCGATGACAGACGGCCGTGGCCGGTCGTAACCGCGATTGATCGATTTCCAAACCGGAAGTCTCTCTCGAAGAAGATAGGTGGGAAGGACGATAACTCAGAGATGGATAACGAACATCTATTTTGACAGGAGATGAGCGTTGGCAGGGTCGGAGAGTAGAGACGGAGTGGGACGGCTTGTGCAGTAGCTACCCCCCGCAAACGGGGGGGTTGGCGGCGGCCCGGCCCGAGGCATACATTATGCTAAGCCGGCCATTAGTGGGTGAAATATGTTTCGCGTGCCCTAGTCAGTTACCGGACGAGCAGTAGGAAGGCATCTCCCGGCGTTCTCCGACTGCTGCGGCCTCCCGTACAAACGGCGCGCGCCACCTCCGAGGCGTTGCATTACGCGGCTACACGCGGTTCCCAGTTATTTGCAACTCTAACGACCGCTAATTGGCTCGCCCGTTCCCTGCCTCGCGGTTCCACGTGGAACCTGGCTCTTAAGACGAACCAGTAACTGATACGCGGCGTTATATATAGCTGCTTTCGCTACACCTCTCGTCCTTCTGGCGCGAACGCGGTTTGATATGCGAGTACTTTCTGCCGTGATTTTCATGAATTGCAGCATCAAGTTTCTGAAATGACGCCCCATTAAATATGTTACACGATCATATTAAGAGTTTCAACTATTATAAACGCGTAAGGATAAATCTCAAGAATAAATAAAATAATTGCGAAAAAAGAGAAAAATAGTGTTTAACAAATTGTTTATATCTTTATTATTACGCTTCTTGCGCGCAGCTTTTATTGACTAATGGTTTGTTTTAATAAATTTAGTTTTTCACTCGCATTCAAATCTTAATGAAAATATTCCCATTTACCATTACCCTACTATTCATTTGCATGCTATCAAACTAAACAAAATACACAGGTCGTTGGTTAAACGTTCGATTGCTGTCGCTCGTTAGTTTCCCCTTGTTTATTTATCTCTATTTGCACAAATGCGACCTATTTTTATATATATACACAATGTGCAGCGTGGCTGCGCCCATTTTAATTAATAGAACATGGTTACGATCCAACAATAAAAAGAAATAGCTTTCGAATCCTGATCGAACCGATGGGATCAGGGGGTACTCGATGAAATCTCATTACAGTAAATGTATGCTGGCTTTCCTGATGCACGGATAATACCCGCCGTCGAGGGGATGTCAGCCAGATCGTAGGAATTTCATGGCATCGTAAGGCACCGACTCAGCTGCCAGAGCGACTTCTTTTATCGATATCACGAACGAGTGATACGTCTGAAACCGTAATCAAATCGGACAAAGCGATGCGCCTCAAATGAAAAGATTATTCTCAACTGCAATCGTCAAGAATCAAATTATAAACGGCATGTCGATTATCTTTTAATTATAAACAATTAAATTTTCTAAGAATTGAAAGTTTAACACTTTTAAGAATTACATTTTAAATAAAATACAAATGAATAATCTATTCGTTTACTTTAACTTTTTATAGTTTAAATGTAAAGTTTAATTATACTAAATTACCAAGGCTAGAAATTAAAATTTATAATTTGCGTCAACTATTTGATATCTTACAATTAGATAGTTTCGAAAATGTACGCGTTTGTTGCAGTTTTCGTGATGGTATGGAATGGATAAAGTCAGTACTTCAGTCGTATATAAAAATAGAACTTTCTGCATATAGGCAGAATTTAATTTCGTCTCGGGGTTTATCCCCAATAACCGAGATACCTCCGCCGGGGGTTAGAATTAATTCTATCCGGGAAAATATTTTTATCGCAGCCGTAGCGATACGCATCGTGGGAAAACGCGCGACTTAATTAAGAATTTCCGATTGGCTGTACGGGCGTGGGTAGCACCGTTATTACAGGTTGTGCCAGTATAGCTCAAGAAAAACGAGGGATTTAAGCGATGCCACGTGTAAGTTCCTATTTCCAAAATTGCTAATTAAACGTCAAATTCTAAAATAATTCTAAAAAGATCTCTAATTACGAACTCGAGCTTAAATAGATAATAAGATTTTATACGATGTACGTTGGAGGCTCTTAATTTTTTCCAATCTCTCTACTTTTATATATAGTCACCGCTAAATTAAAAAAATAATGTCTTGATATGTCAAATTAGGCAAGATTGATTTCAAATTGATTAAAGAAAAATTGATCTCTAATATCAAAATAAGCGATCTATTAAGAATTATTTTTATAACTTTTTGCTGATTATTTCTAGTGTCGATATAAATGGCTTTAGAAAATTTTTTATTACGAAGATTAACTGATGTCATTCAACGGGAAACTCCTCGGAGGTGCAAGAAATATGAGCAGGTGAAAAGATTTAGAATAATCGATGACACTTCATCAATTATCAGTAATAAAGCGCGCGACAATAGAGAATCACCGAGACAGATTGCCCCGCGCGAAAATATTTTTCTTTCGTGGTCTCTCTCACACACACCGCCGCGCCGGTGAAGATACTTTTGTCACCATTACTTACGTCATACTCGAGAGGTTCTGCGCTTAATATCGCATTGGTCTTATACACAGTCTGCTGTTGGGAGATAATAAAGTGATTCTCTTTTTCCTGCAGTTCCCTTTATCCCGTTTTTGGCATCGTTGAGGTCAAACGGAAATTACCGTCTGTGATTCTTTATAAAAACATTTTTTCTTAACATAAAATAGATTTTTTCTTAACACAGAAATACTCAGAGTGATAATTTTGACACAGCAACGTTTAATCAAAGTTTCAATCAGGACAACATTCGTCACGCAAATATAATGGCAAATTCAATTGTTTATTAATTCAATGTTTTAAAAAGTTCATTAATTTTGTTCGCGATAATTTCCATTGTATCGTAATAGTAGCACGTTGCTTAATGCATCACTGCGAATTAGATAGCGGAAATTAAAGTCAAATTTTATTCAAATCTGTTTCGACATGCCGTATGTTACTTTCGTTAAACGATAATGTGCTTTTCCGAGCGACGATGAAGCTGCTGAGAGAAGGCACGTTATTCTAAGAGCGTTAACTTCTTACATTAGTAGAAATACGCGCATTACTGAGCACACACGGGGAACGTCATTAGTATCCATTAGGAAATTATGCGTTGCGAAGCGGAACGTGGTCAAGATAACAAGAACCGTATGCATATCCTTTAAGCGCTGTCCGCTCCCGAATGACAAAGCGTTCTCTCCGCGCGCTCGCTTCCTGTTTTCCCAGCGACTTATTCTCCATTTTCTATTTTCGTTACGGCGAACTGGATTTCCTCCCAAAATCCTTTGCCTAATGCCGGATCTCTGTTCCGGTCTCACCACTCTCATGCTATTTATGGATACAGTCAGGCTGCATTTTAAATACGTTTATTTAATGTAAATGTTTCAAACGTGAGATATTTCATTTGTTTTGCGCCCCGTTTGTCGTTATATTGATACAATTAATTTATTTCCTTTCATTCGTATCGCACAGTTTATTCCTTTTATTTTTTTTTTTTTACATATAACTTTATTTCGAAATATTGCGTCATATATTTCTATTTGAGCGAGGGGGAATTTTTCCCGGAGTACAATAAATTTGTTTTTCTTTCTCTCTCGCTCAACCCTTCGACCAGGCTTCGACCATTCAGCGGCCACAACTCCGGACGCAATATGGCGAGCATTATGAAAATCTATAGTTAGCGGAAGAGAATGGAATACTCATCTCTCCACCATCCCCAGACACTTTCCCCTCTCTCCTGACCCTCGCGCGATGCCATCCTGTCTTCGGCCGACCAAATTATTTCCTGCGGCGCGAAACTCTCCGGGGTGCGATAAACGTCTACGCCGCGGGAACGACATTATATGGAGAGGAGCAAATATTGCTGACTGTGCGATAATTATGGCAACGCAATTCGATGCAATGTCGGCCTCATTTGTCCATTACTGTCGCGCGTAAAACAATGCGAATGTGTTTCGTGGTTTACGCGCATATCCCGATTCATTTTCACAATGTCGACGGAATCAATTATTATAATTAGTGAAAAATCGGTCTGCATCGCCGATTGGTTCGCGTAATATGCGGTTTGCGGTAACTACAAAGGCCTGTTACGCGATTCCAAATAATATCGCATTAACTTTAAAGTATCATTTGTTCTCTCCGATACTTCAATACTTCAGTAAGTAAACTTTTGCACCTTTCATTGTTCATCGTTTTGCAAATTACGTGAATAATCATCTAGTCATAAGTTGGATCCTCGGTATATTACATAAGAATATTGAATTAATTTTAACACTTCCACATTTTTTAACACGTTTTACGGTGTAACGAGTAACGAGAGATCTTAACAGAAGTAGCCATCTCCCTGCAGCCCTCTGACTGATATTCTACGTTAAAGTAAAGCAATAACTTCTCGAGTACATCCGGAAAACTTTGAGCCTTCTTCCGATCCAATAAATTAGCCGCCACTTATTTCCCCGCAATTCCCCGCAATTAATATTCTTCAAGGATGCCTCAGGAACGCGCCGAGCAAATCGACGATCGATCAAATACAATTCCGCCCGCAGTCGATGTAGTCCCCATTTATAGAAGGCAACGGTGAAATATCTGCCCGGCGTAATCCTTCCCCCAGTCAAATAATGTAAAAGATGTACATCCTTCAAAGCGCTACCAATAGAAACGAGGGAGAGAAAATAAATGGCGGCTTCGTGGAGAGATCGATTCCATCTGGAACTCGCGCCGGGAACGGGGACTGTATGCTCCGGAAGAGGGTACAGGCGGGTGGGTGGTGGAGGAATGCACGAGACGTGTTTCCCTTATTTCTACTTTCAGCCCTTGTCGTCGATTCGACGACGATAAGAGGAACGAGCGGTAAACATCGAGTCCCGTTTAATTGGGCAAACTTTCTCTCAAGCTTGGAAAAACTGCACCCTCTCTTCTCTTCCCCCTTCGCTCTTCCTCGTTCTCTCCGCGCCATTTTGGGGACCGGGTGGATATCCGAGAGGTTTCCTTGAATAGCAACGAGACATCGCGCTCAGCTCGATTTTAGATTCCGTCCAGGACCCGTCGCATAATTCGCCTCCAATTCCGCCCGGACCTCGCGAGAGTTTCACCCCGAGAAATCTCTGTTCTTCGCTCGTCTTGAATTATCGTACGATAAGGTCTGATATGCAAACCTTAAAAAAATCGGCTTATACGCGATATATGACACGATGATATATGATCGTTCGATCGTTGAAAGCTATGTTGAAAAAACTTTTTTCATCTTAGAAACCGCTACATATATCACGAGTATAAACCAAAAATTTTGTACATTAAATATGCGTTACGTACATCCCAATGATACATTAATTTTATGAAAATATTATTGTTGTATACAAATTTATTCAAATTTTATTGTTTATACGTAAAAGATACTTCCATATAATTTCCATAAGTACGAGAAAACATGGTGGATCTAAAATTGGATATGGAGTTATTTTATCAGAAGCGTTCGAAGTGTTCATCTATATCTCGTTATCCTGCATGACTGCGATAGTGATGTAAAAGGACTGTGACACATTGGTAACAAATAGGCATAATCGGCGGATGCTGTGTCGTGTGATAATAGCTTGCGAGACGATAATTAGCTGCATACCGCATCAAGTCGTAATAGGTTCACAGTATCGAGTGTCCAATAGCAGGTGCGATAATCGTCGAGCAACAATTCTGTTAGCAATAGAGTTACCTTGATAACATTGATCGATGCGTCGCTCCTGTCCGATGTTGATCGAACGTTCGTAATAATTATCCAAGACTGACTAGCGGGACGCACAGGTGACACTTACGTAATGTATGTAGCAGTTACGTTAATATCCGTGCGATGTAGTGATCTTGTAATCGATCATAACATACTCCCACACGTGTCGCAAATCCATTCGCGTAATAACTTCGGCGCGGCTCGTATGACAGTTTTTTCTTTACAATTGTTGACAGGACAAGACAAAATACCGTAAAAATATCTTTCAAATATGAAATAGGAGATGCTATTGAAAATATTGACCCTTAAATTATATATGAAATGAATAAAATTTTTTAAAATATGTATGTATTTTATAATAAAAATATTTCTATGTTGCTATATAAATTATCATTTTACCATGTCGAGTTGTCCACTAGCTTTTAAAATATTAAACAATTTTAGGAATGAGATTTTCACATAGAATATATAAATGGATATTAGATAAAAGATGAAGCAATGCCAGTGAAAGATACAACGTTAAGAAGACATGTGAAAAGTAGGTTAAGAAAATAAGGAAATTGAAGGATAAAACTTTATGAATATCGTGAAGAAAAGAGCATCTGCAAAACTTCTTAGTTCTTATGCTTTTCCGAATATTAAACAATTTTAAAAGGAAAAGATAATATACACATATTATATTCAATGAAAGAGCACGCAGTAACAGTGAAAAATATGACTATAAGAATCTAGATCAGTCGGCTAATGGAACTGGAATATAAAGATCCTGGAAATTACGAATCCTCTGAAGAAAAAGCAATTATGTTCCGCATTTTGCGATTCGCATATAAACCGCTGGGATTACCATGCTTTTACCGTCGTGTTCGAAAATATCAGGTAAAATCTAATTGAATTATAAAGGAAATGCGATCGATTCAGTTTTACCGCTCGAACAATTAAATAGAAATTCGCAGCATTGTTACTATTTGCAAAGAGGCCGTTTCCGTTCGTCGTAAATCGCGTGACCGTGCACTAACATTTCATTTCCCGAGAGATGCGAAAAGCGAGATCCAATATGCCAATTTTCGCCCTGCTGTTCAAAGCCTATACCCTTTATATAAACGTGTATAAATAAACGCGGTTTGCAATATAATAAAACGTGACGTAGTGAACATTGTATAAGAAGGTATAATATAATAAAAATCGCAATTTATGGCTAAAATTAAATATACATTCATATTATACATCAAATATACATTCCAATGCTCCTTATTCGTTTTAAATCGACCGATTAAATTATTTTTATCCGATAAAATCAGTTTTAATTAATTAATAGATAAATAGGCAGGATCGTTTAGCATTGTAATACTATGTATACACACATTACAACACCAACGTGTAAAGCAACACGGAGAAAAAGTTAAGGTTGCCACAGCAGAATAATAATGTTATTTTTCGCCCATCCATAGAAAAGGATTATGGAAACCATAGTACTCTGGAAGTAACCTATATGGTTGCCCCTTAGCGAGGGTAGCTGCTATATGGATGTTACAACCGTAATGATTATTTATAGATACAGTTCCTGCAACCATAGTCATATACATGTTATCCTATCTGTAACCTAAAAATATTTTATTTTGAATGTTACACGGAAAAAAAGAATGGTTAGCTTGCACAGAAATCTGTTTGTGTCAACCAGATTCTGGTTGACACAAACAAATTTCTGTACGAGCCAACCAGAATCTGGTTGGCATAAACATTCTTTTTTTTCCGTGTACCTTTGAAAATGGGAATTTGAGGACTCTATTCCTATTTTCAAAGGTAACATTCAAAATAAAACATTTTTAGGTTACAGATAGGATAACATGTATATGACTGTGGTTGCAGGCTCGTAAGCTTTATCCATAATTATCCACAATCGTATCCGCGATAATATGCACAAGAAGGATTACAATATAACACACTTTATTTTATTTGAAAATTCTTTGTAAGTTGGTGGTAATACTGGTGCCTGTCTATTCTATTGTTGCAATAGAACTAACTCTCAGTTAGCTGTCGTGCAACTATAATCCTACAGATCTCTCAATCATACTATATTTGTTCTGCAGACCACATTAGAGAGAGATAGCAATAATTCTTTAGTTGAAGTAATTATATATAAGAATATTCTAACCGAATGTTACTTATCGTAAGAACTACGGTTGTGAGAACCGTATAGGTGAGCATATCTTGACAGCTATATTCGATATAATATCAATATAACTTGAATTCACATACATTTCTTTTCCAATCATAGAGAATGTGTTGTAACAACCATAGCCATTTTTTCCGTGAAGTAAATTATAAAAATACAACATTTTCTACATTTGAAAAATAAAATCAGATACAATTATTTTTCAATTTTTCTATATCGGAAACATAATCGGGACAATATTAGCTTTTTAAAGATTCGCAATGTATCATACACGGAAAAAAATAATAAGGTTGCCACAACCACGTCCTGTGGTTGTCACATTCACATTGTTTTGTTTTGGTGCATCTATATATGTTTGTCTCAACATTCACTATGTTTGTCTCAACATTCACTATGTTTGTTGTACGAATTGTGGTTGTGGCAACCTTATCGTTTTTTCCGTGTATTGATACTGTTTATTGATTACATTTTAAAGGTAACTCTGCTCATTCTACGTTTACATTGCAGTCACTCCATCGCCGATACGGAGTGACCACGCGCGCCTGCGATAACGGCAGCCGCTTGCCGGTCGCGTTTGTTTAACGCGGCGCGGCGGGTTTATCGTCAAATGAAACGGAAAAATTCAATTTAGATTCCCGCCGCAACCTGCCCGACGCCTCGTACGAGGGTTTGCCTCCCCCGAGCCCCCTCACCCCGAGAGGAACCGTGACGACCGGCACGGAAAGTGTTTCCCGTCTTCGTCGCCGGGACGGCACATAAATCCCGCGCGGGATAAGAATTCCGGGACGGGCGTGACTCGGGATCGGATTTCATGCTCTCGCGCGCCACCGGCCGCGGATCGTTAACGTCCGAACGCCCTCGTTAATGGAATTAGATCCAATCTACGTGGACGGGGTGTAGAGGTAGAGATAGGCGCGGGGGAGAACGGGAAAATCCGCGTGCGCTTATACTCGGTGTCACCGCGTAATGATAGCTGACTCTATGATGGATTGGCTCGTTCGGCCGCGGTTTCATCATACGCGTGAAACCCGCTGACGCTGGCGCACGCGATACGTGCAACGTGAATCTCCTGAATTGCAGTGCGTCGAAAGCTCTTTTTTTTTAATATTCATTAACCGTCAAGATGCATACTCGCGCGGATTTAATGAAAGAAAAACAAGATTGTCGGTTGTACGGTCAAATTAATTTGGAGATTGTCTTTTGCCGCGCGCGTGTTTCAATTATACTTCGCTGCGAATTAATGCAGATCTTTTAATGAAAAATTGAAGTAAAAATAAGAATTTATTTTTACTTTCAAAGGCTTGTGACTCCGCTTAATTAGACTGCATTTACTATACTACTGCGGATAATTCCATTCTTAAGTTGAAACATTAATTAATCTGCCAATCGCTCTAAATTTGAGATTAGCGCGGTAATTACTACCCAATTACCGAAAGAGAGTTTAATACTATCGATAAAACGTCATGAACCTTCCAAATACGCGTTATTGATTCGCTTAAGCAAAACTATTCTGATACAATGCCGAATTTGGTGTATATAGATAGATAAACAGCAGTTTAATTTTGTTCGCTTTGCATATTTTCTTGCAGTTATATGAAAAATATCTCTAATTCTTAATTCTTTAATTTTATTATAGCCTACTTTACTTTACATTTTCTTTTCTTTTTAGATTTTTATATAATTCTTTGTTTTAATAATACTCCTTTTGTATGCAGCCATTCCAAATACGCTAGTTCTCTAAAGCTACTTCTCGAGAACTAGAATTATTTGTAATAACTCATAATTTATTTTCATTACGCGGAGGATTTATACCATTCCATTTCTCATGTATTCAAGCTCTGCCAGGGCCACAAAAGGCTACATTCACCATCTACATTCACCCTGCGAGCGGATAAAAAGCCGCTCGCGTGCGCGAGAATAGGCGCCGGCGCGCGTCTAATTTACCTTCGTAGCCGCCGGTGAAGTTCCGCGGATACCAAACAAGTCTAATCGACCTCCCGACATGCTCGCGCGAAGTCAATGCGAACTCGATATTCGCCGTTGTGGTGTCTGTGCTTGGAAGTTCTCCCCGGTTGTGGACGGTTGAAAGAGAGGAGGCGGACACGTGTGCACGTGCGTGTGTATGTAGGTAGGTCGTCGATAGATGGCAACCGCAAACTCGGTGGTTGCTACGACGAAGAGGAGGAAGGCTGCATCCCTGTATGTGTGTATGCGTGCGTGCGGCTGTGTTTGTGTGTGTGTGTGTGTGTGTATGCGTGTGTATATGTACGTGTGCTCGAAAGCGGAAAGCGGATAGCGGCGTGGCGCACACGGAATCGCGGCCGCACAATGGTGGACCCCTTCAACTATCCCCGGGATAGCACTCGACGTCGCAAACAAGCCCCTTCGCGGACTGGTCCGTGCGCCGTGCAACGTACGGACCGAATGACAATAAATTCCGCAAATATAAGCAACCGAACGAATTACCTCGGCGCAGCTGGACGAAATTCTTTGCGAAGAGACAGAAAGACGAAAGCGAGATAGAGACGTAGAGAGTAGGAAACAGAAGAAATGAACAATGTTAATCGGACATAATCGATCATTAAAAAAGATAAAATCGCGAATGCAATTTTCTATAAAAGCCTTTATCAGTGAGGATAAATTTAAGAATCTTGTGACAGATATTATTCAGTAAATGCTTTAATTAAGTAAAAGAGAAAAGCAACAAGATAGTCGCAATAGCGATAACAGCAGAATTAATAATAGCGAGCATAATAATAAGACAAACATGAATGCTAATAAGTTAGAGGGAAAACCAAGACTGAAATGGAATCGATGGATCGTCCTACGCGCGCATTTATAACTTTCGTAGCTACTGTACCAAT
>NJRL01000169.1:0-17850 GCA_003063815.1 Aphaenogaster rudis
AAGATAATGACATTTTGCGAAAAAACCATATTTCTTAATAATCGTGTGTACTTCTCTAGCAAAACTAATGTAAATAACGAAAAAAATTTTTGTTTTGTTCCAGATGCTAATCCAAAAAAGTTCTGTTTTCGCCCGTGGAGCGCCTAAAAAAAGCGCTCTTACTGTAGCTACGACTGAGCCGCCATTTTGTATTTTTTTTATAAAAAAATTTTTTTTGTATACTTCAATACATGTAGAATAAACCCTCTAAACCTCATTTTGATTGCTTTTTTAGTATTCTCAAAAAAAATTCCCAAAGAAGTCTCATTTTTTCGATGTGTCAATTAGATGTAACCCCTTAAAAGATAAATTTTATACACTCATTTCCGGAAGAATGATTTTTATTACAATTTACATACCCCTAAAATCTTGTATCTTCTAATTTATTAATTGCATTATACCTTTATTCTTTTTTTATTCTTTTCCTATACAAGAAGTGCTCATAAAGCATAAAAAATATAAAAACACAATGTTAGATACACAATAGAAAAAGTTAATGTTCCACACTTTCGCTGAAGGAGTCATGGACAAATATCTGAAAAAAAAAGTACTTGTCCTACTAAATGTAGGACCTCTGACTCATACATAACTAGTCTATAAAAGATTTAAATCACCTTGCAATTTTATTTATATCTTCCAGTACTGGTAATAACTGATAATAATATTATCAGTTATTATATTTCGGTAAATCGCCAAATTTTTTATCCAGTTATGAGTAATTTGTCGATTTCTTTATTATTCTTTATCTCTCTCATCGATAAAAGAGATAAAGAATAATATGATGCAAAACCGATAAATTACTCACAACTGGATGGAAAAATTTGGCGATTAATGACGATCATTAATTGAACAAGAAATATTCGCCAATTAATTTTAGTACATTGTTTTGTTTTTTTTTTTTTAGTAGTTTAGTACATCTTAATAGTCATCTTTACTAGTTTAGTACATCTTCCTACGACTGGCAGTAATATATTAGTAAGTGAAGGCGAAGACACATTAAATAAATTATCCCAATTACGCACAGTTAGTAATATACATGAATATTAACACGTTCGCATCAACTGTCTATAAAAAGAGAAGGCCTCATACACACTGCATAGACATTTGATAAGCGTTATTCGCTTCGAATGTTACACTGTGTAACAAGCAGCAGTCTAATGTTTACGGCAATGACGCAAGCAGGTTATCGGGTTTCGCACGGTTGTTCGCAGAAACGCAACACATCAACACGTAACGAAAAAGAATGTATAAATTACCGAATACGTTCGCGCAGGGCGTATTCTTCTCTTTCTTCGCCAATCTAGGACTAAACGTTGTTTCTAGATAACACGATATCTTGTCGCGGTAATCGCATTTATCGTGATTACCAACGATCTATGTACTGTCAGTTTCCCTGGAAAAATTTACACGTATGTGCGCGCGCACACGCACACACGACCATGTAAATATATATATCCGGAAATGCGAGTTCGCGTGTGTATGTTAGCATTACTCATCGCGATAGGCATCAATACCGAATTGAAAATAACTACCGAATGTTAATTTAAAACAAAAGAACGTCCCGAACGTTCTAAAGATTCGAATCGACGACGCGGCGTTACGCCGTCCATCCAGATCGATTTTTCGCGACGTCGGTCGCAAGGTCACGCGTGCATCAAGATCGCGGTAATTCTACCGTGATTATAGTGCCCAGTTATGGGTCGGCATTTCCGCCTCGAACCCGCAACCGCACGCGACCGTTGCGAACTAAAGGGACAACTCGCGCGACTCGCGAGGCGCTCTGAGCGCGAACGCCGGAAGAAACGCGAGAAGTAAACATGTCAATTCAATGCGTCACCCGTCGTCCTTTCTGGAAATAGTCGCAATCGATAATCGCCGTTACCCCCCGAATATCGCGATGCGGATGATGTGTATTTACCTCGTTTCACGCGCGAGCCCCGTTACTCGTGCTCCGGTTAGCAGCTGCGGCGCACACGCAATGCGTAGTGAGACGAACGATTCGCTATTTATGCGGCTGACAATCGAACCTTGCGCGTCCGAACCGTGGACGAACAGTGAACACCCGATGACCGAGTCCGACCCGGGTTACGTGTTTCGACAGTCGACTTCGACTGAAGTGCGCCGCCGAATCCGAGTGACGCGAAGTGAGCCAACGTTCGACCTGGGGAGTGACGCGCTGGGCGCTTGCGCCACGTTGCGTCCCCGCGCGAAAATCCCCGGCCGATCGTTCCGGTTGGTTTTTTTAACGAATCGAGAAACAGCGTCCGCGCCCATGTCCGCGCCGATTGCGAGAAACAGTATAGTAAAAACTCCAAATGAAATGATGAAAACTGTACACAACGACGAAGATAAAAGTAGTACGTGTCCATCTTTGACTTAATTATAGTCAAAGGTGTTCATCGATCTATTCCGGCACGCTGACACACATTTCAGTATTATTACATTTCAGCGATAGCACGAGATCGTACTTAAGATGAATATGTATATAAATATGATACACATTTACATACATATCGTAAATATGTGTGTAAATTGAATTATAAAGACCACCCTTTAGTATGACCTGAAAAACTCGTTACACATTAACACCGTTTCAGCAATATTGCAGCCAGAATAAGAAAAAATAATAGAAAATAAAATTGCACCGACGCGATATTATTAAAAACGCACAGATGTGGATAAATTTCATTTTACCTTACTAAATCACTATATTTTATTACCGACAATGGAAAGTTTACATATCTATAATAAAAGCTATAAAAATAGAAAAAATAATAATAGTATACTATAAATAAAAAGACTTGGATTTAATTCAGAAAATACTCGATATAAATTATTACAAATTAATAATAACAAATTATATATTAATAATATATTGATAATTAGAAAATACAATACAGCTGTAATAATAATACTAATATGAAAAAATAATATGTGAACAAATTAGTCCGAAATTAAATTTTGTATAGATATTTGTAGCTTCTGAATATAAATGTTCCAATTAATTAATTGATAAATTTTTTTTTAATATTTAAAATCTTTTTTCAATTAGCATAAGTAAAAATTAGTTTAATTACATATATAAAAATCGTTAAAGTTATCAGGAGAATACATCCCGATAGAGATAACGGCTGCGTAATAGAGAGTTTTTGCAATACCGTCTTTTATAGATACGGTGAACGCTAAAATCACGTTATAGGTCGAAAGACAAAACTGCGCATGCGCAGTATCCAATAACGTGATTTTAGCGTTTACCGTATCTAATAGCGAATTCGGTCCCTTGCACTAGTGCACACCGAGTGCACACTAAGGCTTATTTATAATTCGTTCTTATATTTAAGATCGTCTTAAATATATGTTCAAAAACTTTTTAATCAATAAAACGATCCGTACGAATGCTGTACAGATCATTTTATCATTTTACTGGCTAAGAAATATTTCAAGAGGTATTTAAAACGATCTTTAAGTATAAGAATTGACTATAAACAAGCCTTAGTGCGCACTCGGTGTGCACTAGTGCAAGGGACCGAATTCGCTATAAAAGACGGTATTGCAAAAACACTCTATTCACTGCCAGTACTGAAAATCTATAGCATACGTGACGTTAACTATAGGATTTTCAGTACTGGCAGTGAATATCGGAACACAGCCAACGTAAGTTGAAATACGTCATGAAGTTACTCGAGATGTATTGCCACTATCCGCAAGAGTACAACAAAATGTCACTAGCTTCGGTTAAATGGCTGCGTTCAAGCTACGACAGTTGCAAAGCTGCTTTTTTTACTGAACAATGGTCGCGTTCAGCAGACCAAGCCGCTCAGTAGCAATCGAACGTGATTGGCTCTTACTTTTAGAACCAACCAATCAACGCAGAGTGTTGATAAGACGAACTCAACAGTTGTGTCTGCTGAACGTGCTGAATGACTCCGATCCGACCAATCAGGTCATTACTATTTCTTCACGAAAATTGCGCCGTCCACGTGCGTGATAGTTATGGTTATGTTTGCTACAGGCATATCAAGCGTAATCAATTATATGTGAAATTCAATTTAATTGTATAGAAAAAAATTTCCAATTATGGCCTATCGTATACATAACATAAGATTTTACAACCTGGAGTCGAAGTCGGTGACCTGTTTGTGTCATGAATCAAAAACGAAAAAGTTAGCTCTTGCAAGGTTAGATAGCACTTAATATACATTTAACATTTATGTAGTGAACTCATGATCGTTGTGTGCATTAATTTTTTATAACGGCCATCTAATTTTTTTTCCTTTCTGAAGGAGCAACAACTCCATAGAAATCTGGAATGTGGAGAACTCACCATTTATCGAGTGTACCATAGCCGGTCATGCCGAGAACTCGGTGGAAAGCATGCTTTGGATTGGTTCCAGGCTGTTCTCGACAGGTCTTCAGGGTGCAGTAGTCGAGTATGACTTAAAAACAGTCAGTATCAAGTACGAAGTCATGGTGATAGGAGGAGCAGCATGGTGCATGGATGTGAATCAAGAGAAAACTCGATTGGCTGTTGGCACAGAGGATGGATTTATCAATACTTTCACTGTACATAAAGATAAACTAATTTATGAGAGAATATTTGATAAACAGGAAGGGAGAATTTTGTGTATCAAATGGGATAACACAGGCGAGATGATTTATACAGGTTCCACGAACACTATTAGGGTATGGAGTGCCATATCTGGACACGCAATACATAAAATGATAACTTCTAGAAGTAATATCAAGAAGAATACAATAGTTTGGTGTCTCGCAGTCACCGATGACAATATAATAATATCTGGTGACTCTGGCGGCTTCTTATGCTTCTGGGACCCTCAGATGGGAGTCCTAATAGAGTCTCATGAAAGTCATACAGCTGATATATTAGCTATTACCTTGTCGCATGACATGAACGTGGTATATTGCGCGGGTGTAGATCCGGTTGTGAGAAGCTTCTGCAAAGTTACCTTAAAAACAAGTGGAAGACCTCAATGGGTGAAAGGAATCGAGAGGAGGTTACATGTTCACGATGTCAGAGCACTTGCAGAAGCTAATGGAAAACTCTATTCGGCCGGGGTAGATGGATACCTTGCTGTGTCGAGTTACCCACCAAAAAATCTTGTAAAATATCCTCCACTGCTGCAACCACCCTGTGCCACAATTTGCCGAAAATCTAGATGTATCTTGTTACGGTATACAAACTATTTAGAGCTATGGAGACTTGGTTCAGTCACTAAAGATCCCCCAGAATTAGTACGCTCCTCCATGCTGCATCAATTAGACGAAGAACCTATGAAGCTACTGCAATTACAAACAAAGGGTGACGAAAGCATCATCTCATGCGCCATTAATAAAAACTCCAAAACAATTGTGTACTCAACAGACACTCACGTCAGAGTTTTTAACTTTGACGTGGTGGAAGGAGATGCTCAATTGTCTAGAAATGATACCGATTTATCCATGAACCGAATACAAAAGATGCTATTTAGTCCGAACGGTAAATTATTTGCCGCCATTAACAACGACGGCAATGAGAGTACCGTGACGCTGTTCAAAGTGGATAAAAAGAGTTTAAGTCTGATCGGGTCGTTCCAGACGACGAAGGAGTCTATTAAAAATATCAATCTCGTGTGCTTTTCCCCAGACAGCAAGTATCTCGTATGTACTGATCGACAACGTGGAATTGCCGTGTATTTTATCGGCGATGGTGTAACGGCAGAATCGCTTAAGGCATGGCAGTTACCCAAATACAGTTGTCCATCGACGGCAATAGCCGTGCAGAAGAGTACGCTCAATCTGGTCATAGCGTATTCCGATCATAAGGTAAATACAGCACGCTATATGGTACAACGATTTAAAATGAGTATTACGCACATCGTACATTATACGTCGACATTAAAATAATAACCGACTCGAATATGCGCTATCGTAAAGTACTGTACAACGTTAATGACCTGCGGCAGTAAAAATTCGCAATTTACTGTTAACTGTTATTGTGGTTTTATTTTTACGCGATGACGTTACACGTAATTGCCTCTATAATCCCGTTATTGAATTATCCGTTCGTACGGACTTTATGAAGTCCTACGGTTTATTATCTTTTGATATGGGCAATATTAAATTTTAAGACGTACAATGAGATGTGTTAAAAAGTCATCGCGATCTAAATTGAAAGATTGGAAACGGCAATGCTAAAATTAATAACGAGCACAATCGATGTTTTCCTCAATGTTTCAAGATATTAAGATATTCTCGTTACTGATTTATGCAAACAATAATTGATTTTCAGATCGTCGAATACAATATTCTTACGAAGGACTACACAGAGTTTTCTAAGAATTTGCAAAATCGATTATCGAAGCAATGGTTAGCGCGTCCATTTCCGATTACGAATATCGTATTCGATTCACGCAACGAGAACATCATAATTATGCAGGACGATTCAAGCGTATATATTCTTAATAAAAACAGCGAATTATCAGAAAGAGAAGCAAAGATTCTTAAGCGTGAGAATGGAGAAAGCGTAGAAGATAGCAATTCAATTTCCAGCTCACAATCTCAACATACGTTTCAAGTTGCCAAGAAATATAAGGTAATATTACTAATTAAAAAAATTTTTGTTTTAAACAATTGATAATAGGAGAGAGAGAAATGAATTATGATTTTAATATTTGCAGCATCTCGCCTACTTAAATTGGTTGAACGACGAAGAGTTGGTTGCGGTTGAGGTGAATCCTACCTCGCTATTGGAAAAATTACCACCTACGTTAAAGCAAAAGTTTTTTGGCATGTAAATATTGTGTATATGAGATTAATTAATAATAATCATAAAATAAATTTTGTATTCTATTTTTACATTAAATATTATGACTGTAATTCGCTATTTCGAACGCGCTATTTTGAGATATCTTAATATTATTTTCAATATATCCAAATTCCGATTAATTTTTTATAACACTTTACTATTTCTTCAATCACTTAATAATAATTAAGGAAGTTCTCGCGTTTGATGAAATATAAGGCAAGCCTATAATACATACATATATGATACGAAAATTAATTGTATCAACAGTATCTAGAAAAAATTTCATTAACTTTTACCGTATTGTTTGGAAGATATTTGATTTTAAATATATATAGAATTTTACATTACAAGTATATGCAAATCCTTAGGGCGCGGCCAGACTACGCGAATATTCGTGATTCGAGCATCGTTCATCCTTGTTTATCATTTGATAAACAACAAGGATGACATGACTCGAATCACGAATATTCGCGTAAAACGCGCATAGTCTGGCTCCGCCCTTACGCAGTAGATATTTTCTCTTAATTTGAAACATTTGTATACAAGATGGAAACTTAAAAATCGTTTATAATTACATAGTAAACATAAAGTTTATTCTGGTACGGTTTATCTAAATTTACCGTACAGTTTGAGAGAAATTTATATTAAGCAAGACACGTATAACAGAAACGTTAACTTCAAATAAACTGACCAAGTCTATCATTGTCTCTTTTCCACACGAACTATAAAGCGATGTACACTTGATGTAGTAATTAAAAATATGATAAATATGATGAAAAATGTAAATTTATACTTTTTTAATTCAGATTACATTTAACGTAAATAAATAAATAAAATTTAAGAATAAACTGTTTATTGACTAAAAAGTAGCGCGAGAACTTTCTTAAAATAATTTGAATTTAATTTTTATACGAAACAATTATTGCCATTGGTTCGCGGTTTCGAGTTTCGACCTTTTTGATACTTCGAGAATCGCAGTATTGCTCTTCGATAGTTTTCGCACTTCGCTCAGTCACGAATCGCGTCGCGGTGACCACAGAGTCACATTCGATTCCGCTTTGCATTTCTTAATTGCGATCTTTATTGCCTAAAAACGAATCTCTTGCGCGAATAATCTCGTCGCAACGTCTCGAGTATTGTTTAAGTTGCTATTTTTGTGATTTCGACGTTGGCGATTCGCTTTTATATCTGCATGGAATCTATCGGACACTCCTTTTCGCACATTTTACCGAACTAGCAATAATAATTGCTAGTTCGGTATAATGTGCATAAATTAAAGGACGCATAATTATTACCAGGTACGTGCATGTTTTCGTTCTACAGTTAACTACGCTGATCGCATTTCTAGTAATTCGCTACTTCATCCATTTTTAATATTATTAAAATGTTTCGAATTTGACTTCTGTTTGAAATAACTACGGCCATTTTGTCGCTGCTTCGGCCATTCGTTACTTCGAGATTCGTGAGATGGCTCTTCGATAGTTCTCGAACCGCGGTCAGTCACGCGTTATGGCAGCCGTTAGCAGGAGTTCCTTTACAAGCTTCCTACATCTGTGAATCGTCTGATAGTTGCGTTAATTTATATTTGATTCGGTACAAACGTAGCCTATAAGCTAGCTCTTATTATTATTTTTTCAATAAAAAAAAGCGACCAGAGAGTCACGAAACACGCCGCGGCGATCACTGAATCGCATTCGAATCTGCTCCGTATTTCTCACGATTTTTATCGCCAAAAAACAAACATCGTGCGCAAACAATTATCGCGAATGCCTCTCGTAAAATCCGATCTTTATCATAACGCATCGAACGTTATGTGAAGTTGCGATAATGTGATTTCGGCGTTGACGATTCGCTCTGTATGGAGTTCATCGGGCATATCCTCCTTGCGCATTTCATCGAATTAAGTACCTACATTGAAACAGTAATGGACGTATGATTATTGCCAAAAATACGTGCATGTTTTCGTTTTACAGTTAATTATATTTATATTTTTCATAATAATTCGCTATTTCGATCATTTTCAATGTATGGTAAAATATTTCGAATTTTGTTTCTCCGCGAAGTAACTACGCCATTTTGTCGCTGCTTCGACCACTCGTTACTTCGAGAATCGTGAGATGGCTCTTCGATAGTTCTCGAACCGCGGTCAGTCACGAAACGCGCCGCGGCGATCACTGAATCACATTCGAATCCGCTCCGCGCGTACTTCCCGCGATCTTTATTACCTAAAAGTGAATCTCGCGCGCGAACAATTATTGCTAGTGCTTCTCGTAAAATCGAGTTTTTATCGTAACGCGTATTGTGTGAAGTTACTGTTATGGGATTTCGACGTTGACGATCCGCTCAGTATGGAGTCCATCGGGCATGTCCCCTTCGCGCATTTCATCGATGTGCATCGGGCGCGTAATTATTGCCAGGTGCGTGCACATTTTCGTTCTGTAGAATTAACTGTGCCAATTATATTTCTCATAATAACTTACTATTTCGGCCATTTTTAATATTTGCTAAATACTTTTTTAAATTTCACTTCTCTGAGAAGTGTAACTGCGGCCATTTTTTCGATGCTTCGACCTTTCGATACTTCGAGAATCGCAATATCGTTCGAATGCCGATCGGTCGTGGGACGCGATGCGATGATCGCAGAGTTATGTTCAGATCGCTCTACACTACCCTCCATAAATTTGGAAACACCTTACGTTTTACAGATAAACAATTACATGGCAGCGATCTGTGCAGATTTTTGGTATGAATATATCGTAAGACGTTCAAATGACGATATATATTTCCATTTAGGACACTTGCAACACTTGTATGTACATGCCGAAACTATTATGGGATGATTTAGACAAGAAGGTTTGCAAAGAGTGAATCACGAGTGAGGTGCACCTCTGGGAGGTTCTCCAGCAAGAATGAAAACGTATCCCGACTGAATCCCTGCGAAAATTGATCCACCGCATGCCGAGAATATGCAAGGCAGTCATGAAAGAAAAAGGTAGTTACTTTAAGAAATCTAAAATTTAATGGAAATTCTTTATTTTAAAAGCCTGTCGGATAACGTATGTATGCCCTAGGGGAAATGGATACACAAGGATACACAATTTGTATGTACGTATACAGAGTTTCTGTATCCGGATACAGAAACTCTGTATATGTATATACAAATTGTGTATCCTTGTGTATCCATTTCCCCTAGGGTGTACCTTAATTTTGGTTTTTTTTAGTAAAATAAATGCTTACAAAGCAAAATATTTCGATTTTATTATGTATTTCCTTTATATTGCACACTTTTATAGAGTGTTTCCACACTTATGGAGGGTACTGTATATTTCCACAATCGTTACTGTCTAAAAATGAATTTTATGCGCGAAAAATTATACAAATGTTCTTTGTAAAATATCGGGTGTTTGTTCTAACTTATTAAACATTAGGCTTAATTGTTGTGACATATTGTTACGGCAATCCGTATGTCGCAATGGACTGAATCGTCTTTACACATTACATGTTATATATTCAAAATGCGAATTGTATATTATCAGGTATATCATGGTACATGCATACAATCTATAAATTAGCTACGTTGATTATTTCTCATGATTTATTACTTCGACTATTTCTAGCAATTGCTAAAATACTTCCGAATTTTATTTTTTATTAAATGCTGCGATAAAAAAGTACCTTATGTTGACGATTTCAATACTTTGAGAGTTGCAATAACTTTTCTATATTTCGAGAATTGCATTCATACGTCTGACGTTGTCGACAGTTTTCGTATATACATAAAACACATCGTTCATACATAAAACATTTTAATATAATACAAGAAAAATTTTTGAATGATATGTTTAGATTTAGTCTATATTACAAACTATACATACTATACTAATTGTCTATATTTATTGTTAATATAGACTATATTTATTGTTAATATAGACTATATTTATTGTTAATATAGACTATATTTATTGTGTATATTAAGTTTAATATTATAATTTCAATGTTTCGTAATATGTACGAACATTTACGAAATGCTATATACGTATTTCTGTGAAATTTTTATGGACCAAAGACGATCGATATTAGTATTCTTTAATTATCCTCGGTCACTTGATGATCACGAAAATTCATGCAAGGTCGACGGTTTTTAGTACCTCGTCAATGATATAATTAAATCGCGCGCGACAATATAATTAATCTATCTTAACACTAGAGATCTACCGACAATTAATTTCTACTATTAATGTATACTATATATATATTTTTTTTTAAGAAAAGAGATGAAGAGGAAAAGTAAATTAATCAATTTAATTATTTACATATTGCAATAAAAGTCATTGAAAATTTCAGGAAATGCACTATTATAAGCAAGTAAGAGATGAATATTCTTATAAATTGAGCACTATTATAAATTGAGATATTTTTAAAAAAATTACAAACCCGTCATTTTGACTGCTTTGGTAGTTTTAACGTTAAACTATCTTAATACAATCCAAAAAAAATTTCTCACAAAAGCTATTTTCATTAATAATATTTGACACAAAAGATTGATCGTTTTTTACATTCTTTTCTTACAAAACGCAAGGATATATTTCTGTTTGAGATACAAACACCAGAAATACTGCTACAAATCTTACTGACAATGAGACAATGAAATTTTATAATAATTCAGATTTTTCTATCTTTTTGCCTGTTTAAAAAAGAATGTTATACGCACAAATATTTAAATGTGTACGTATTGATACGCCATTTTCGGATGATCAAGGTTTCTTTCAACCCAGAAAGATAAATTTCTGTTGCGTCGCGCGCAATTCCGGACTATCTGCGGGAGGGTCGATCGTCCACCTTGGCGAGATGTAGAGACGACCAGCGAATTCTAGGCTGTATTCCATGCGAGATGAACGATGGCCGATCTGGGCGGATGTCGTCCTGGGGAAAGCCGGTGAGGCTTTCAAAGGAATCGGCGAACGTTCGGTCGCGTCTTCCGGCGGGTCACGCTCGAAAGTGTTTGCCGGAAGTCCCGCTTTTCTGCATTCCTCCGCCAGCACCTACGGTCAGTGACACGGCGGGCGCATTGAAATTCGTCTGCGGCTCGCGTACTCTTTCTTTTTTTTCCGCCGTGCGCGACTCGCCAACCGACGGAGTTTTTAAGGTACCTGGCTGAAAAATTGCCCGGTCAGGTGCTCGTACTTCTGCGGCCACGACCATCGCGACAGACTTTCAAGGAAGTTCGTTTCCTTGCTGAAATATTAACGAAATAATCATCTCATTAACACTTCATATACAAGAATGAGTCTACATCGTCGTTATGAATATCACTGAACTATTACTATACTTTCTATAGCGAATCTATTACCGAATATTATCAACAGCCACTTCGTTTTTAAAGACATCATCGCGTTTTATGAAGATCACCCTCTCGGTCACTTTCTTGCTCTCTTTATCCTGCTTTTCCTCAGACATTCGAACGGATATTTTTTTGCACGGCGAACGAAGTCTTCAATATTCTATCCGACTAAAGCGTATGCGCGGTTTGTTCGATACCTCGGATTGTTACTATAGTTATCGCGCGCGGTAATATTGAAATTCCCGGCCTGCATCTTCTAGGATAAATATTAAAATATAATAAATTGTAAGACGACTTGACTGGCCATAGATGGTATTTTATTACTACGTATCAACCATACGGATTGTGATCCTCTACGAGTATTAAATTTAATAATAATAATGCTAAAGCATCTATTAGATTCTATAAGATTAGATAAATATTAAACTTTTCCGTTAATTACATCGTGAATGAAATTTTTGAAAGAAAACATGAAGTGTCACACGTCGAAAGTGCCCCGTTATAGGCAATTTCGTATTTTCGAGTTATATCAAACATCGGCGTGATTTTTTTATAGTCCCTGTGGTATCGTAAGTTTTCCAATTTTGCCATATCCGAAATATATCGGACTATATCCGAATAGCCGGAAGAATGTCGAAATCGAAATGATGAAATAGATGGGAATTCCACTTCGGTGAAAATCTCGTAAATCCGTTATTCGGTATAACATTTGTCGCGATCGCGGTAATTCCGCGGTTGCAAAGCCAGCAGGGACGGGGATGTGAACACCAGAGGATCTTCTTTGACTGTCGAAGTGGCCGGGAAATAATCAAGCGAATGACGGTAGCGTCTATCTGGGCTGGGTACGTCTGCATCGACGAGGTCGTCCCAAGTCGGTGTTCGAGTGTATGAGAACGTACGACTGAAGGATGTACTGTGTAGAGCGTATATCGAGGTAGAGAGAAGGAGAGAGACGCGTTTATTAACAGAGGAGATAGAGAAAGAGAGGAAGAGAGAGAGAGAGAGAGAGAGAGAGAGAGAATGGAGACGCTGCAGAGTGCAATGTACCCAGATTACAACTAATCTGCGCCCGAGACCGCTATTCGTAGCGCCTGTAACTTACATCGCTTAAAACATCAGCCCGTGCAACCCCTGACTTCGGCGCCATAGTCTGCGCCCTTCATCGCCGTCGCCATTCTCTCCCCCTCTCCCTCTTTCGGGCTTTCGATGTCGATCTATCCGTCTAGCCATCCGTCTTCCGTCGTCGTCATAGCCTGCATCTCCGTTCGATTTATACCCCTGGGAAAATCGCGCCATCCCCTGTTCCGAAATTCGAAAGTTCATCGCCATACCCACTTGCTATCCTAGCGTAGTTATCTATGACAGTTTGCTGCCGGAAATGCAAAGCGACAATTTTTTTATATGGAATTAGGATTAATCATATAAGCTCAGATAACATAACTATATGTATATATATATATAGCTATATATATAAAATCTGTTCTAAAGATACTTAAACGAATTTTAATTAAATAATTCAAAGTTTTCAAGCATCTTTAAATGTCTTGTATATATGTCTTTTTATATAATTCTATATATGAGTACTTCAATATAAAGTAAATCTGTACGAGTAAAACAATATGCATATGTATGAATGTCCAGCCACACCATGTTCATTTTTTACAATTTATTATTTGTTTTGTTAAATCCGCAAAAATCATAGTGCGAGATGTGTCAAAATACCGATAAACCTATGTCGATTTATCTGTTCGGATAAAATCTTGGAAAAACAACACAGTGCGTGGCCTGCGAATGATTCATGATTTTTTCGGACTGTTAGAATGAATTAGAATGCGAACGATACCGACGATTCTAAATTAAAGTTTACTGCGCCGCTTATTTAGCGGAAATCGATTGGAAATTTTGCTTTGCTTCTCCAGCCGCAGACGCATATTTCGTACTTCGAACGGGGTTTGTTTTTATCTAGTGCCAGGATTAACAGAGCTCTCTCTAACCGCTATAGTCATATAAAAGTCTGGCTGTGGAAGGGATGACCGAATGGGAGATCGCATGCATGCATTCTACCGACCTTGATGCAAATATATCTGTGCATCAGTATTAATAAATGCGATAACGTCTGCAGCTTGCCACGCCATTGTTCCATGAAATTACAAACATTCAACTCTCGGCAACAATTTCCCATTCTAATGAACAGTAACAAATGCGTGATGGTGAATTTTCGATGAAACAACCGTAAACTTGTGCAGTAACAATTCATGCGTCATATCGTCGCGAAGGCAATTATCTCGTCTCCATCGCGTTTCATACGAAATTATAAGAAAAACGATCTCGCGATTTAGACGTGAGATTTACGATAACGTCGGTGAACTTTCGATCCCAGTCACTTGAGCTGGTATCGGATGGTAGAAAAATGAAGAAACGTCAAGGCGGGAACGGGTGAAGAAGAGGGAACGAAAGGGGTACGCGGAAAAACTCGAGCAGAGGAGGTGCAAGCGCGATCTTAGCCGTCGTCAGGAGTGCGAAAGAGGCGGAGAGAAGGAGAAAGCGACGAAGAGAAAGATGGAGAGAGGAAAGAGAGAAAGAGAGAGAGCGAGAGAGAGAGAATTTGTGGGTGTAGAGACACGGCGGGGTGCGCTGTAAATTACAAGCGGAGCGCCAAACCGCTATGGTCTTCTCTCGGTGGCGCAGGGGTGTCTAGACGTATAGATAATGCCGGGTTGGCTTGTGCGGCGGGGTAGACGCAAGCTAGACGGTCCCCGGTTGATCCAGTCAGCCGAACCAGCCAGCCAGCCAGCCAGCCAGCTACTACCCGAACCAGCCAGCCAGCCCGCCAGCCAGCCAGCCAGCCAGCCAGTCAGCCGGGTTGCGCTAGACACATCGACCATGTTCCGTTTCTCTTCGTTTCTCCCGTTTCCACTATCTAGCTATCTACCCGCGTCTCTTTCTCGCGCCAGCCACGATCTACACGGTGGTCCCAAATTAAACAGCTTTTAATTTAGCGGGCGAACCCTGTGACAAATTCACAGTCGATTCTCCATGGTGAAAATTCGATTGATAGGTTTCACTGTCAAACCTCATTAGGTACCATAAATCCAGTTCTTCTTGATACGGAAGTGATCTCTTCATGATCTCATTTAAAAAGAAAATCATTAAAATGGTGAAAATTCGATTGATAGGTTTCACTGTCAAACCTCACCAGGTACCATAAATCCTGTTCTTCTTGGTGAAAGTGATCTATTCATGACTTTATTTAAAAAGAAAATCATTAAAATGAACATATTTGCAAAGAGACAACCTTTAATCATTACTTTCTATATAAGATTATTTTTCTGTATCTTTTATATTATTATTTTATAGTGTTAAGTATACATAGCAACGTTCCCTGTGCCATAGTGCATGAAAGGTCCTTACCTTGTCGAGGATTAAATTTTTTGATAATTCAACTTTAAATTAACAAAAATTAAAGGAAAAATTCGGCTACGAAGTAAAGAATATGCTTATAAAAATTGGTAAGGTTTAATTTGGAAGCACCCTGTATGCGCACTGGCTGCATCCTCGTCTTGCTCGTCTATATATGCAACGCAACCGGATTTCCCATCGTTCTCGTCGCGCCAGCCGGCTCACGGACGAAAGGCCCTTCTCACCTCTCTCATGCATTCGGCGCGGCCAGGAGATGCAAATCCCCAATAGCATCACCTGATATCCAAGATCCCATTGGCAGCGATCGTGACGTGGATGATGCACGAGACCGTCGCTAACCCCTCCCCTCGTCTCGTCTCTCTATCTCCCTCTCTTCATTTCTCTCGACACCCCCGCCAACAGTCACTCGTGTATGCACCGCGAGCGCATAGAATTATTCCGTTTCTCCGCGTGCCAGGAATCTCTCTCTCTCCATCGCGTTCTAGAAAACACCCGACCCTTGAACGCGATTGCCGCATACTCCCACGCTGATTGCGACAGCTGCAATCTCGGAAAAATAGGGAACTTAGACGTCGCCTCATAACCCTCGCATTGCAAAATGTCCGAATTGTCGAACTAGGAGGAAAGTTTATTCCTAATTCTTTTCAATGTTAAAAGAAATAATCTGACATCTGATTTTTCTTATTTATATTTAACATCTAGCGACATCGTAATTCAATATCGAAAAGTATTATGACTCAATCGTCACAAATCGATCCTCTGATGAAAATAAAAAAGTTGTTATTAAGTTTCATACAACAAAAACGTGAAATTAATATCTCATTTTCGATCTCTGTTTTTAATCGCTTTAAATCGCTTTTTGAGACATCATTAGGTATTTCTTGGGAAAGAGCCACAGAACTCTGTCAATTAAATCGAAATTCTAAAATTGGCATGCTAACTTTACAGAGATGATATTGTTGAGATGTTGTTTACAGAACTATTTGTTTGTCTTCTAAAATGCATGTCCTTCTGGGATAAAAGCTGACAATTATGCAAGACTAATGTAAGCACCATAGTATCATGGTAATAGCATCACGGTCTTGAGTTCCTAATGCCCAATACAGCGTTGCAACTTGATACTGACGTCCATGTCGCATCAGCGACGTAATTGCGCGCGATTTTACGTCACGTAAAAGTTTCTCGTATGATGTATCTTTTTTCCGGAAAAAAACCAGACATTTACGACACGTGTGTACACCAAGATGCTTCGATCGCGGCGTAACTGCCGACGGCGAGGAAGACGGGCTTGGCGCATTAAGTTGGATCACGGCGTAGCTCGCGCGTCGCCGAAGGTAACGTCGTCGTAATCGTTTTCCGTATTTTTCACCGACGCTATGGTCCTTCTCGCCGCCGTTCCGCCGGGGACGCGGTTGTTTATCAGAACGGGCTATAACGAGGGATTAAGAGATACGGCGACCAACGTCTGCATCCTCTCCTCTCCTCTCATCCGCATCTCTCGAGCGCGGCGGCGCGCCGGTGTGGCAACCACCGTCCTTCGCTAACCGCGGTGGCGTTTTAATCGGCCGACTCTCCGATGCATAAATCCACGTTAAATAATACGGCAGTTAACAGTGCCATTAAGCCGTTCGAGATACCACCGCGAAACCGAGAACGCGAGCCGCCGCTCTCGCAAAGTCGGTATTTATCGATACCACCGAAGCGGCCGACGTCATTCGCGGACGACGGCGCGCAATGTCGCGACGCGCCACCGAGAAATATTGTATCGCTTTGGTAGTTCGCCCCATTCGCGCGACCGGTGCGGGCAAATACCTGCGCTTTGCGACCCCATCCTGACCGCCGCTTTCATTGCTCTTCTCGTAAATCGCTCAAAACAGAAAACACCCCGGAGTTAATTCGACGCGACGCTGTTACGGATTGAGGTAGCGAAATGTTTTAAAAATTCCTACAATGGAGATGAAACTATCTCATCCTAATTACTTCTTCAAATTATGTAAGTACTGTAAGTACTTTCTAGATTTTTTCTTAGAAAAAATCTAGAAAAAAATCTGCCGGGAAAGTTACGTAATATATATGAAACAGAATAAAATTTTAGATTAAAATTAAAAACGATGTTTGCGTGTTAATTCGACACGTGACGCGATTTTCATTTTATTTATTCTTTGGTATATAAATATATACAGGGTGATTCAAAAGGTAAGGTCAACCGGCGAGGAGGTGGTTCAGGGCGATGTTTAGAGTAGAA
>NJRL01000169.1:41546-59465 GCA_003063815.1 Aphaenogaster rudis
GCGGGGGGCGGCGAGAGGGAAGAAGTGGAGTACGGACCGACGGCGGCGGGCCATGGGGCCGCGGCTGGCTGGTGCCGAGGGGACGGGGCTAGGTATTCGCGTGACGTTGCGTCTAGACGCCCCCTCCATCTCAACCCGAAACGACGGTACGGCGCGGAGCGGCGGCGGCGGCGGCGGCGGTGGCGGCGGTGGTGGCGGTGGCCGTGTAACGTGCGTCGAGCGAGCACGGAGCAACGTTTCGGCTCCCTCTGGCCCACGTGCACGCGAATCGGCGACGACCGGCGTTTCGGCCGCGCGTTGTTAGATGGCAACACGCGAAGGCCACTGTGGATTACGAGGCAGACGTACGAGGGTGGGACTTGTCCAATTTGGAGATGCAGATAGATAAATAAATAGATAGGAGGAGAGAAAGAAAGAGAAATGTTTTATCGGGTTATTTAGCTGATTTAGCAGGTAGAGGCGTGTAATCTCCAATTTCATTTATTTATTTATTGAACTTTGTCTTTTTGCGTACGAAAACTAAAAAGAAGCTGATGGAAAATCTGTCTTAAAAAACAATTTCTAAAAATGATGTCAATCAATGTGACAATACTTCCATTTAAAAATTAATCTACATTATAAGTTTCACAAAAAATATTATTACACTTTTATGTGATTATTAAATATCATATTAATGTTGTTTTTTTTTTTATTTAGCGCACTATTTACCGCGCGGACTCTCAACTGGCCCCTTCATTTCAGATATACTGTTTCGAATTTTCGAGACTCTTTATTTATATATATATATATATATATATATAAATACTTTCTATTTATTTATATTATTAATTTCATTATTCACTAATTTAAAGTAGCAAAGTTATATTTTTCTCACATTGCAAAAAAGTAGCGCTTTTTTATTTAGTGGAGTCTTAATTATTTTAGATCTTTATTTTTATCTCACACAGTTCGAATTTTTAACTTTGTTAATTGAGAAAGAGATTTAGTAACATATTGACCCCGTTCGTTCGGAATAAGATATTCTTTCGTATGGAGAATTCATCAGATATTTTAAATCGTCCATCTTTCACCTTTAATATCTCCCATTTTATATCCATGCTACGGGAAAAGATCACCATAAAGTTTTCACATTTTTTACCGCGACCTACCGTGATCTAATATATATATCTGTAAAGAACAATCAATATCTCTCGACACCTATCTTGCTTACCAGACGGTCTTAATGTTGTCTCGGGACATTGGTTGCCCTGTCTGGCGTGTATTTTTTTCACGTACACGCCACGCACACGTATTCGCGCGCCAGACGGGCAAATAAAGCTCGATCCAGATTCAATGCCTCGTTTGGCTTCTTCAGCCGTCAACGAGAGCTATAACAATCGAATACGTGACAAGCGGTAGTTGCATGTGTTTATGACGATCGCAGTCTGCGCTCGTAAAGCTCGATTGGCTGGCCCCTTAAGGCATCCTCGGTCTCGTGCTCCTTGTTTTAAGGCCGAGCAAACGCGAGCGCGACCAGCTTTCCTAGCGGGATTATCGATACGTGCCACCGGGATGCGTACGACATTAATTGATTCAAATACCGTTCGAAAACTAAATATAAAAAGGATTATAATTGTCGATAACAGTGGGCAAAGCTGTAGCAGATAACGAACGCTTCTAAAAAAATTGACAGTAATCAAAACGAGTTAAGCCAGCAGAGTGTTTTTTTCCTGCTGGATTGCTTTCGATCTAGTAAATTACTATAATTGCACCACTCAGCACGCAGGATTTCTAGTAATTTACTAGATCGCAAGCAATCCAGCAGGAGAAAATGCTCCGTGTGCCACTGGCTTAATCATATCGCGAGAACCGCTTGCCTAAATTCAACATGATAAAATTGGACGTTAACTTTTTTGTTTTTCAAAGAACTTAACATGGTATGTTTAGCAGTTATAAAGTGAGATAAAATAAAATAGACTTTTTTTATCAGCGATCTTTTTTAAATAAGAAAGAAAAACTGATCCCCTATGCTTCAATTATACGTCTCATATGTAATTCAACACAGCAACGTTGCTCGAGATTTCACCAATAGCATAAATAATAATGAAGATGGATACACAGGATACATGAAGAAATTGTACTGCCTGAGAGCAGCGTTGCTGAATAAAGAATTAAGTACGTAACGACTACTCTTGTATGCAACATTATTTCGCCCAGTTTTTTGTCAGTCGCTCTGCCGCGTCGTTCATAGAAAAATACGCGTTCGAGGGAAATTGGATTCGAAATGTGGCCGTCGAATCGTGTCACCCGGGGTTGTCGCATGGGCTACCAACAACCGATGAACGCGAGCGATTCGATTTGCGTTCGATCTCGCTGAATACAAGGCGACTCTATTGCTCGCGAACGGCGACGATATCGCCGGAGAAATTTACCTAAGGTGATTCGCTCGAAACAGGCACGCGTATGATCGGAAGACGGAAATGGTGGAAGGAGAATGTAAGAGAAAATAGGGGGATGACTGGGGACGAAGGGAAGAGACGCGTTATCGCGCTTTCGAAAGATTGAGGACATTCTTTGCGGTCGCGATCGCAGAAAATAGAGGAGAAGATTGCGCGCGTATGCAGGCAGGCTTAAACTGTTATATAGAATATCGTAAAAGGAACGGATGTCCTGTCGACGGAGAAACGGAGATGGAGGAGATTGAGCGATCGAAGTGTGCGTTTTATAGCCGTATCGGCGAATGCGGGAGGAATATTTTAATTATTTAGCTTTGATTTCATTTTGGAACGCAAATCCACCGGAGGTGGATAAGAAGGTTAATCTTAATCAGCTTCGTAAAAAATGATCTAAATTTTATTTAAAAATTATTGATCGTATATATTAACATCTTTATAAGATATTTAGACTAGAGTTATATTTCTACAAAACGTAGAAATCTAGAAACCTAAAAACGTACGACTTACAAAAAGATACGTCGATAGATATATACATAAATAAGTACATTAAAATCGTTTAACAAAATTGATACTCGCTTATGATTGGCGGAATCGAAGCAATTGAATCCGATGACCCTGCAGAAGCGGGAGTTGACTGGCGAGATGTGGATTGCGAGAGGCGAGAAGAGCGTACGAAGGAAGCACGGGAGGAGCGCGTCTTCGTTTTGCAATTAAATTTAGTCGCCGACCGAGAAGCACGTTTTTAAAATAGTTCCCATTCTTAGCTTGCCATGTAGGCATGTAAGCAACGCGACGATACGTCCTAACGGCGTCTTCGGTGTTATAGTCGTGACACGAGAACCTCTCGGTTGATTCCAAACTTCCCGGCGGTATCATTCAGTGCGAAACCAAAACAGCATCGTGTTTCTGAAAATACGTTGGATCCTTCACATAATTTCGCCTCGTTTGCAAGCTCGCAAGCTCGTTAAGGACGGTACAAAACTGTCCTTTCCATTTAACGTATCTCCATTCGTAATCTTCGTAATATTATTAAGTTCACAAGTTATGAGTCTGTATTTTACTTTTGTATATTTTAAACGTGCATTTTTTATATTTTTTGCATAGGGCTGCGAAGTGTCTTTCGTCGATGAGCTTACAAGCCGCGGGTGTGCATTCCGTGCTCTCGTACGCGAAGCGATGCGTGACGCGCGTGTTTCACGTATTTCACGTCACTCTTTTCTTGCAGCTGCTGGATATTATTATCCTTCGGTTGCAGTCATAATAGAAAATAGTCGCGAGCCGCCTTGGCCTTAATAATAACGCGCGAAACGGTAGAAAAAACCGTAAGCAGATGCTGCACTGTTTAGTCTGAGCGTGAGACCCACTTAGCTCGAGTTTACTGCTGTGCGCACGTCTGACATTGCCACGTATTGAGCTATCGACGTACGCGTCGGGAATGCAGTCCGGATCAACACACACAGACCGTAAAAGATAATACGACGCGCCTTGCTTGAGCGCTAACCCTTGCGCCTATGTCATTCCTACTAATTATTCGCAATTATCGATTGGTGTATGTTATTCGAGTGGTAATCCAACCGTGCTGTGCGATTTCTGTCGTTTGACAATTAATCCCGATTATAAGTGATTGTTCGAAATCGCCTGCGTAAACGTCATTGTGCGTAATTAAGCGCGATATTACGCCTAAATACGCGAATTGTGTTACCATTTGTTTTAATGTACATATCTATGCAAGGAGAATATTTGTCGATGCTTCAAGTAATATCACAAATTTAAAAATATGGATACAAAAACGGAAAATTTAGTCATAAATAAAAGATTTTTTTAAGGATAAAGATTCTGTAAAACTTAGAAATAACTTAAAAATAAGAATATGATTAGTCGTGCGACATACAGGTCATATTTTAAGATTTAATAAAATAAGGATAAATCTTAAGAATCGCATATGTGGCATCAGGGAGCTAGGCTTGCAAAAGTTCAAAGTGTCGCAAATCTGATAAGACAGGCAGGTCGTTTTCAGGCACGGAAAAAATAGTAAGTGCTCCGACCGAGTATAATTGCTTTGTACGTGTGAATTTGTTTTATTGTAAAAGAATCGGAGTATTAATAAAATAATTTTAAAAAAATTTTATTTTATATCATTTTTTAAAATAATTAGTTTGTACACTAATCCTTTACACACTAATTACTGCACTTGACTCTCATTAATTTCTTAATTTTTAATAAAATATTCGGTTATCTGTAACCAGCGAGTAATTAATTATTACAAACATTTTGGTCTGACACGATATTCTGACACGTCGGTGCAGATACCGGAAGAGACGAGGGAAAGGGGATTTCATTTGGTGCTATTCGGTATTTCAGATAGGTACTACAGGACTGCACGCGAGTTAAAGAAAATCGCAGAATCACTTATTATTACTTTCTTTATTACTTTTACCACTCGGTTATACCCTTTCAGTTCTTCCTCAAGTTTTTTAAAATTAAATTCGCAGACTCAATAGTAAAACTGCACTCTTCGATCATTTGATGCCAAGTGAATTTTATTTCAGCAGAATTTTTAAATTTAAAACGCTGGGGAGAATATATATATGTCGTTCGACTCAATTTTCGATCCAATAAATATTAAATAATATAACTCTAATGTAATAAATATTCTATATATATTTAGCTATATTTCCTTCTAATATTAGCAGCGTTTATTGCGAAAAGGGTCTATGTGAACCGCGTTTCGCGATATAAAGCCGCGCGTATAAATCTCCGATCGAGAACACTACCGTCGGTGGTTTACATCTCGGCGACAGACACGCGAACGAACGGGGGGGATCGCGACAAAAATGTCTTTGTCGGTGCCTCCGTGCGCATACTTCGACGGCCCAACAATTACATTCCACGCGTCGTTCCGCGTCGTCCATCCCCGAGAGTTCGCGTCTCCTTCGGCCCCCGGCGCATCCCCTCGTCCCGTTCTATATTCTATCTGTGCAATTCTCCGAGCGGTTCCCGCCTGGAAAATTTCGATACACGAGGCGCCGTACGGTCACTCGCGAGATCAAAGCTGCACCCTTTACGTGCCCGGCATTTCAATACGTCTCCACCCTGTCTTCGACGGACTTGGCCCCGGATTCCGCTTTTGATTTCGCGCGAGAGGGTGTCGCGGCTACGTCGCGCGTCGTGACGTTTCAATTTGTACCTTCCGGGCAAATTTACGGACGACTTTGGAGATTTACGCTGTATTGGCTGGCGCGTCGCGTCGCCTCGGGGACTAAAAAAAAAAAATCTCGATACATCAGCAGCGTTGCTGAATTAACAGTTCACCGGATAGGAGGTTTCTATGCAAATGAAATGTACGTTCCATGTGCGTAGACACGGAATGCTCTTCACGAATTAATTTATGGCAATGTTACGCGCACATATGTTCCAAATGTGTGAATATAATTTTTCAAATATTGATTACGGCTACCAAATATGAAATACGGTTTGAATGATGCTCCACAGAATCATGTGGTGAAATAATGGATCTACTCTCTTTGTTGCGCTTTTAACGCGCTCGCGGTCGCTACTCTATCGCTCGCACGTATAATATTATTCTCTCTGTATCTTTCGCGTATTATCCCGCGCCGTGTAATAATACGGCGGGTGCGTGCATATGTAACCACGTGTACGAAGGGCGCGCCGTGCGTGCACACGCATGCACGCAATCATATTATCTAGCGTCCATAGCGTCGCGCAAATTTTAGATTCTTAAGAAATTAAGAAAGAAATTAAGAAAGTTAAAACATTAACAAATCGAATAGATAAAATTTCGAATCCAATAACTAGTCTGCGAAACGGATCAAGATATACATTACTAAACTAAACGAAGTTACTTTTCTCGTATCTGCATAACGTCTATTTCCACCAATGTAGATTAACTTTAATCTCGGTTTAACTTACTCTTTATCTCTTTCTAATTTGTAGAAATAGGAAAAGATAAAGAGTAAGTTAAACCGAGATTAAAGTTAATCTACATTGATGGAAATGGATATAAATCAGGTATCTCTGCGTCCAGACGTTAAACGTACAAGGTTAATTGCATGTACGGCGACACGTGCGTTGCACGTAGTAACGGAGGCCCTTGTTTTTTATCCGTCGGACAAGCCTGCGGCGAAAATTTATTTGGCCAAGGGCATCGTCGGAGAGGCTGCCTCTCGCTACGACACTGTACTCGCAATCTGTCTGCTCGCAGTCTGAGTGGTGGTGTAGCGACGGCGGCGGCGGCGGCGGCGGCGGCAGCGGTGGCGATGTTGGTGCAGACGGCGTTGCTCCGCTGCTGGAGAGAGGGTGGAAGTCGGGGGTCCTCCCGTCTAGACTAACCCCCCGGTTTCTCCCCCGATCCACCCCCGGCAGACAGGCCAACCAAACCGTTCGAGTGAACCGCTCTCTCCGGCTCCTACTCTGCACTGCCGCCGCGCACCCCTTAAAAAGTTAAAATACTCTGTCCTCGCGCCTCCGTCTACCAACCCCTGAGACTGCTCCACCCGCCATCCCCCGCGCTGCACCGATCGTCGGTCCGCAGCTCCTTCGTCGTCGTAGTCGTGCTCGTCTCGGCGTGCCAACCCTTCTAGATTTTATTATTACCATTTCTAGTAGACACCTTCCTTCGCTTTCTCCTCGTTCTTATCCGGCCCTTCGTTCACCGCGCGTCTTTTTTGCGCGGGTGGGGGTGGCTGGAGGGCACGGGGGCAACCTAGCGTTGCCCCCGACGGAGCTTCTTTGAATTTATTTCGCGTAGACGAGGCGCGGCTGAGTGCGCCGTCTTTCAAATTGTTTTAATGGGGGATGCATTGTGCGCCGGTTCTCTCACCGTCCGTCGTCCCGCGATCGCACCACTCGCGAATCCCTCTCTGTCGAGTGCGGCGTCCTCTCGGACGGCGAAATAGATGTCTGACATTTAAATGCGAAAGCGCCCGTTAATTTGAAATTCATTCCTTTGATAGTCGGCTCCTCTCGTTTGACTCGCGCGCGAGTTCTGTTCGACGCGAGCTTATTTCCTCCTCGTCGGTCTCAAGTCTTTCTCTCGTGTAATATGTCTGTCGCGAGAGTATCGAGTTCTCCATTCATAAATTAAGGGGATGTATGAAATGTTTAAGTTGGCCTTGATATCTCAGAAGGTCGGATGACTAGGTACTCTTCTGGCAGCACACTTCACAAACTCGAGAACTTTTTTCTGATCTCTCTTGAGGACTACTGTACACACGAGGTCATCAATGCCTTAACCTCTTAACTGGGGAATTAATTTTTGTTCACGTAAAAATCTCTTTTCACAATGGGGAGAAGAACGTCCTGTGTTAGCAGTTGTAGCCTGGGTTTTATCCACATACTTGCCATGCCCAATAGAGATTAGTTTTTGAAGCTCCATGAAAAATGTCATACCCAATAGAGTTGCTTTCTTGGTATGAGTATTTCATCATACTCAGAAGCTTAATTCTGTAATTTTTAACGACAGTGTCGTTATCGTTATGTTGCCGTTGTGCAGGTATAATATATGATAAAAAAAACTGCACAAAACGACAACGTAACGATAACGACACTATCGTAAAAAATTACAGAATAGGTCTACAGTTAAGAGGAACGCATGAATTCAGACGCTTATCGGTGCGTTTATGAAGAAAATGCATGCTCCGATAAGCACAAATGCGTTAGGACATTAATCATCCTACATGAACCTTTAAACAGATATTGTCCCGAAATATTTTAATGCATTTTAACGATAACCTTATATTTTTAATAAACGCCGATTTATTATCGCCATTGTTTTCATGAGACAAAATCTAACGTGGAAGAGGGAAGATTAAATACGCGTATACTAGAATATTTTGTAAAGAGAATCGCGAAAACCGTTTGTTCTTCTCATTTGACAGCAAAAATGCGAAATTCGAATATTGCGAGAGAAGAGCATATGGACTAGTCAATTTTTTATCGATATCAGTAAGGTGGGGAATATTTGGGCTTGTCCTGCCTAAGTCCTGCCTCGCGCAAGAAAATCGCAAGCCTAATCCCCGTCCCTCCCTCATCGTGCACGACCTTCCACCTTAAATACCTGTGGAACAGTCCGTTCGACCCTGCCACCCGTTGTTCGCGACGATCAATCGTCAACCGATGAACACGACCCTCGTTTCGCCGGCGTAACTGCGGACAATTTCATTGACAATTGCCACGCATCCAATCACCCACAGACACACAGCGCATGCATATGTGTGCATATACTTGCACATTTACGTGCGCGTCGGTCCGTGCATTTGTACTCGACCAGCAGCAATCGAATCGCCGCGGCGACGATGCTGGTGATGGTGGTGGTGGTGGTGGCGGCAGCGGCGGCGGCGGCGGCGGTTGCAGCCTCATCGGTATCGCGCGTCCCTCGGGAATCGGCACCCGTCGCTGAAATTTGCGCGCGAGTGTGCGTTCGCGATGGACGCGGATAGGAGAGGGGTACGATCGAGGTCAAGAGAGACGGAGGGAGAGAGAAAGAGGCCCGGAGTTCTGTCTGCGTGCAACCGTGACGGACCACGGCGTTGCATTCAAACGACGATAAGTCTCGGGGCTTTGAAGACACCGGTCAACAGCGGGATAAGAGGCGGCGAGGAGGGGGGTTCAACGACCCGTTGACAGCCAGACGGGCGGACGCGGGCCAGACCAGTGCATCAGCCCGCTCGGGGCGACGGAAGGGGGGAATGGGTAGAGGGGAGGGGGGAGCAACGAAAGAGAGAGAAAGAGAGAGTGTGTGTGTGTGTGCGTGTGTGATACAGAGGAAAAAAGCGAACGATCGCGGACAAGGACGGGCGCGGTGGCGGCGGGGTTAAAGAAAGCCGTAGAGAGAAGGAGTATATCGCTGTTATTATCGCCATCGACTTTTATCGCCAGACGATAACTCCCGGCGCTCCTGACGGTTACCCTAGACGTTCCGGCGATGCTTTTTTCTCGTTCTCGTTTCCCTCCGCTTCCCTACCGTCACCCTTTTTCACGCCCTCGGTCGCCCCCGTTTCGCCAACGCTTGTGCCCGATGCATCTCACGTCGCAATGGATCCTTTCGTTTCAGTTGGACTCTTTCTTTGTATCTCCCTTTTTATTTTCATGCTCTAAAGCTCGGATGCATGTTTGTTTCATTTTAAATGCGAGAAATTCAAGAAAGTATATTAGAAATGAACGGATCTAATAAAGATTCGAACAGATCTAATAAGGGACGAAAACCCTCCGTTCTTCGCTTATTAAACGAGCGCGATAACGCACTAACAGAGATTGAAGCCAGGATATCAGGAAACTCAGATTTCAATGTTATAAAACTGCTCTGATGCGATTCTGCTAACACCGTCGCAATCAACTTAAGTGAATTACCTATCCTGTCTGTGTTTTAACAATTGTACTACTATTTAAAAAACTAAAAATCAATTAGCTTTAATTTGCAAACATAAAAGTAATCCTTGTTATGATAAAGCGTTTTGTTACGATTAACGATTTAATTATAAATGTATGATAATAATAGTTTAAATACTAAAAAATAATAAATTAATATAAAGAAGGCCAATAAACGAGCAAATATAAGGTGTTACAAATATAAATTTATTAATATCGTTAACAAAGGTTAAGTTAGTGAGATGATAAAAATCACTGTACGTTTCGACTAACACAGAGTCTTCTTTAGCAGAGATAATATTAATATCACAATATAAAAACAAATAAATGTAAGATTATAAATTCAAATATAAACATATTGAAAACGAGGAGACATTGTAAGAACGCAAATCAAAAGAGCAAGAGAAACTTAACCTTTGTTAACGATGTTAATAAATTTATATTTCTAACACTTTATATATTTGCTCGTTTATTGGTCTTCTTTATATTAATTGCTTAACATAATACGAGCCATATTAACTTTCACTTATTTAAAAAAATAATAATTTTAATAATAATCTTGATAACAATCCAACTATAAAATAATCTTAATTTATTCATTGTAATATAAATGAAACAGTTGATATATATATATAGGATACATTTCACTATTTCAAGAGACAGTATCAAAAGTTGAATTCGTTGAAATTATATTAGTCTATTTATATATAGTTGTGTCTCTATTGTGAAAAACTTTGCTGATATTAATCTTGAGACATGATTTAATAAATAAGTCCTGAGAATCAATTCGATATTCACAGACAGGATAGGCAATTTACTTTATTTTATTGCGATTAATGCTAACTGAGAATTATTCAACTAATTGTGAAAAACAGAATGCCCGTGAAATCTGACATTAAAATAATATACGATTGTTGTTAACATTTCACAATAACATGTACGCGATGAAATAGAGAGGATCTTACATTATTAAATATCTTTGTATAAAATCGATAAAGGATAGACAGGTTACGAAAAATTAGAATAAAACTGGCTTATTTATTATAAGAATAAATATAACTAATGATTATTAGCATACTTTTTAATAAATAAATAAGTTAAAATGTGTGTGTATTACTTGACAGTGAAATATTGTCTGTCCAAATTTTTATTTCTATTTGTGTATATTGGAAAAATCTAAATATTTTTTTGCCCTAAACCAGTTTATATAATATTTAAGCTTGGACCAAATATATTAAAGACTGAATACAAGTCGCAATATATTAATGTTATTATATTAATATTATTATATTAATATTATATTTAAAAATATTGAGGAAAAGGGAAAATTAAGTAATACAACTTAATTAATAATTTTTCTCTACTGTACCATATATAAAAGTTTTATCTTATTTTATATAAACATATATAAGAAGAGTGAATGTCTCGTTCTAATCTTTATTATCCATGAGATAAGATCGCTATAAAGAAATTTAAGTATAAATTTTATATTCTAAAAGAATGTCAATATCCTACTCGTCGACTTCATTTTACATTTTTCTCTGTCTTCTCTTTTCTGACTAATTACCCAGCCAATTATATTTAAATTCAAAAGTTGAATTCATTATAATCCAGTTAAAAATTCGCAATACAAAGTTATAACCAAATAAAATTATATATATATATATATATGTATAAATTTAGTCGTTCTTGGCAATTCATGTATATAATGTTCAATAAATTGACAATTGTTCCAAATCCATGATTAAATATTTATATTAATCTATCATAGCCTATCCGTTCCTAGGTAATAAATCTGTATAAAAAATATATTCTTATGCTCTATTCTCAGGCCCTTAACTCAATACATATCTACATATACCATATTATATTATTATATCTGAGATACAATTTTCACGGAGATTCATTATTAAAGATAAAATATAATACTTTACTAATCTCATGGTTGCTCCACTGTCGTCCGATGCCTTCCAGGTTTTCTCGTTTTCCTTCGTTGCACTCGTACACAACACTCGCGAAAATACAGTCAATTACGATCGCGTGTACTAATTGCTAGAACGGAATAATCGCACGGCACTCCCGACACTAATTATATTTATTACTTTAAACATCATCGTGAAAAAGTACGTAGCTTTATGATCTAATGCGTATTTATTAATAAATAGTTGATATACTCGTGTACTATTTCGCGCTCTTAAACCATTAATAATAATTAAGCGAATTTGCGAGAAATTCAAAACGCAACGCGAGATAGAAAAGTGATACAAGTACAAAATTAGCATTTTTGAAGTAATGAAAGGAAATCGATCCTAAAGACTAATATATTTTTGTGGAAAAACGACACATTTATAACTTGTTTCTTTATATGGAAAAATGCCACAATTTTGATAAGGGAAATTTACACTAGACTAGGGTTGTAGTGTTCGAATTTTGAAAACTCATGACATAGTTTTAAAGAATACATATATATAAATTGGAAGTATAACATGGAAAGAAAGTGAAGTTATGCATAATCACTATCCTAATTTAAAAAAAAACTTTCCAATTCAGAATGTTAAAAATGCTCTACTGAAAAGTTGCTTACTTTGAGAGTGTCACTTTTCTATCAACACGGAGCGATATATTCCGATCTAATTGTTACAGAAGTCATTATTAATTGTCGCGCGCGCTAATAGTTCGCACGAAATAATTGTTTGGGATAATAGATAATGCGACGACACCGGGGTGGCACGCGCCACTACCTGCCGACTCAAGTCTCACCGCGTGAATGATAAGACGAACGCAGACGACCTTGCATACGTAGTACCTTTTGTCATTACCAAAACAAACATCAAGGTTGAATGCCAGCCGTTTCACTACCACGAAATTTTGAATATATTACGAGATAATTGTTTTGTAATGACAAAAGGTACTGTGTACGCGAAGGTCGTTCGCGTTTGTCTTGTTATCATTCACGGTAAGACTCGAGTTGGTAGGTAGCAGCGTGTGCCACCCAGTCGAATATTCTGCTTCTTGTACTTTAATGTAATTTCGATAACTGAGCCGTTTTAGCATATCTTGTGCTTTGTTTCGCGGATTCATTAGCGTTATCTTATAACAATATATTCATTTCGACTGAAAGTTTTGGAACAGAAATATTGTTACTTGAATCGTAATTTTGATGAGAGATTTTCCTTCAATCTTGTTGATATGTATATAAATATTAAATATATAATATTAATAACAAATCGCAACTTACATGCGATTTTTAAATTCTTTCTTTTAATAACAATTGTGACTTAATTTCATTCTTTTTTCTTAAATATATCGCATAATTTTACTGCTCTCAGAATGTAAAATATCAGAAAAGGAATAATAGTAAAGCACTTTTTATAAATACTTTTTCGATAAAACTCTTTTTCAAAATAAATTTTATTTCTTAAATGAATAATAAATTTATTATTGATGTTATATTGTCGAGTTTGAAAACGATTAATTTCAGACAAACGCGCTATATTAAATCAACCAAATGTACGGTACAAAAAAATTATCATTTAGTATTATATAATATTTCTTCTATCACACAATTATATATGATTCAAGTAACGATAACGATCGTTCTCTCAATCCAACGGAGTGCATCATTATCTTAGATGATGCTAACGAGTCCGTGGAACAAAGCGGTAATACGCAATAACAGTTATTGAGATCCATTTAAAGTACAAGGAGTAGAATATTTGGTGTTATTTCGTAATAGGCGTCCAAGTATATCTATACATATATACGTATATAGGGGAAAGCGGGGCATAATGAGACCACGGGGTATAATGAGATATGGTCGATATCTCTTTACAGAGATGCTGCCATGTAATGAAATGTATGGAAATTATTACTCTTAGATGTCCCTACCCGCATGCTGTTATCAGTTTCCATATTATTTTTAGTTGAAAGATACTAGAAATTATTTAATGCATTCGCTATGCTCTCCGCGACTGAGTTACAGTTTCTTTGAGACATTTACATATGGTAAGCAAAGATAAAATTCTACTTTTTATTTTATTACCGTAAGTATAATTACATTAAATGATCTTTTCTTGTCAATTTAGTAAAGTGTCTGCAAATATCGATTATATGTGATGATTTATATTACCTAAAGTAAACTTATACATTTCAGGGCATAACGGGACAAATGTTTTTTTTTCCTTTTCATATGATATATCAGTATATATGTTATGTCGTGCAATATATTGTACCAAAAATTATTACACCACATTTTGATTTTCATTTACTTATGTTGTAATAATATAATTTATATTTTAATGAGAAAAATTTAGGTATACTATAATAAGAAAAGTGTAATAATTATTATTAATTGAAAGTGTAAAAATACATTTTTACATATATTGCGTGTTGTAAAAAATCATTTCTAAGAAGTTTTGGACATTAATATTTGAGAAATAAACAAGTTTCATAAGGTATCCGCATAAAATCCATACTAAGGTTAACTCACGTTTTCGAAAAACAACAATTTCGTCTTTTCAAACTATTCTTTTGTAGTAAAACTTGTTTTTTTCTTATAGTGGATATTTCAAAGAATATTTTAGTGCCAAACAAAGTTTATTTATTTATTTTTAATACGTTGTAAACTTGTATAAACCTTAGCGTTCCCGTTATGCCCCGGGTTCCCCTAGTTATTTCATAGACGAATGTTTCGTGGAAGCGAGACTGCCGGCGTACGGCCTTGGTGTTTGTTTTGGTAGCGACGCGCTACGACTTAGGCAAGGCCGCCGCGCGGCGTGTTGTCATTCAAACGGCGAGACTTGAGACGGCAGGTAGCGGCGCGAGCCGCTCCGTGTTTTATCGCGTCACACATCGAAACACGATTGATAACAGCAAAAGACACCGAACTTAATTATTTTCTACGAATAATTAACTGCTAACGCGTGCGTTCAATTAACTCCCGCGATTAACGTAATGCATCGACTGCTTGTCGGAGCGAATATTTCGCGTGACTTCATTTTACGCGGGGATAGAAACGGTACGGAATGGAAACTATGAATTATTGTTTTATCGCGACGTCTATTTGCGATTGATAACGATCGCTTCAACAATGCTTTCGAATGTATCGTCGATGCTTTGAATTTATCGCCGATTTGTTCGTTACTTTCGGGTTAAGAGCGCGAAGTAATACACGAGTATATCGACCGTTTTTTAATAATATCTACACATTTCATTGGATTACAATAAAATCATTTCTTTTCGCATTATCCTCTCGTTGCAGTATTAAATACAATTAGTGTTGGGAATGCCCCGTACAAAGTGCCGTGCGATTATTCCATTCTGGCAATTAGTACGCGCGATTGTAATTAACCGTGTCTACGCGAGTGTTGTGTATGAGTGCAACGAAGAAGTCTAATTGTAAGAGAAGAAGAAGAAGGAGGAAAACCTGGAGGCATCAACAGAGTAATCATGAGGTCAGTAAATTATTATAGTTTATTTTTAATAATAGATCTCGGTGCAAATTACATCAGATGTATATAATATGTATATAGATGTAGATATATGTATCGAGTTAAGAGCATGAGAATAAAATATAAAAATATATAGATAACGTTTCATAGAGATCTATTACCTAGGAACAAATAGGCTATAGCAGATTAGTGCAAATATTTAATCTTGGAATAGGAATAATTGTGAATTTATTAAATATTTTATACATACGAATTGCCAAGAATGACTAAAATTATTAATTTTCAGGATATGCAATTGAGAACAGGGGGGTTGGGATGACGGAGTAGGGATAGCACCTCTTATACTGAACAGTCGCGTATGGGTAAAGTGCCCACTATGGTGGTTCAGTGGATTGGTTCCCACTCGGTACCCAACTCTTATATCTATAGCTCCAAGAAGCTAACAGGAGTTGGCGGCCACCCCTTGGCAAACCGTGTCGATTCACGGGCTAAACTAGATGAGGGCAGCCAGATATGGTGGAAACATCAACGAAGAGCAGCAGCTCGTGGAATAGATGCAGCAGTGCCAGTTAGATAATGACTGAAACGGTGTTGCATTGTCATTTGAAAGCGCAATCAGGACGGTATCGACGGTTTCTTCACTGCGCGAGGAAGGCAATGGGAAACCACCTCGTATAACTCCCCAGGAAAATCCTTTAGCATGGTGTCTAAACAAAACGAAACAATGGCTCCTAGTCCCCGGCAGCTCTTAGGTGGGCAGGGGGTGCGAAGAATCTCTGAGTCAGTCATTAAAAAGATAGCTACCTGGAATGTGCGAAGCCTATATGAGGCTGGAAAAATATACAATGCCGTAAGGAAAATGAAAAGGCTAAGCGTCGACATACTCGGGATTAGTGTCCCTAGAACCTAGGGACACTACTCGGAATTAGTGAGATACGGTGGCCCAGCTGTGGCAAATGTCAGATAGACGATTATTATGTCTATTATTCTGGAAACGAAGATCAACGATATTTTAATAGTGTTGGTATTATAGTGAGTTAAGAGATCAATAGATCTATCAGAGGTGTGGTGCTGGTTTCGGATCGAGTGATCATGATTCAAATAGAAACTAGACCCATTACAAGTAACATCATCCAGGTATATGCCCCAACATGCGACGCATCAGATGAAGAAGTAGAAGCTTTCTATGCAGACATAAAAACAGCCTTGAAGCTCAGTAAGTCATCGGATATGAATATTATTATGGGCGATTTCAACGCCAAAGTTGGGAAGGGCCGAAAAGGCGAAGTGGTGGGGGAGTTTGGACTGGGAGTTGCGAACAATCGTGGAGACAGATTAGTACAATTCTGTCAAGAGGAGGATTTCGTCATTGCAAACACCCAGTTTAGGCAACACCCACGACGTCTGTATATGTGGATCTCCAACGCTAATCGGAATATCAGAAATCAGATTGACTATATTCACATAAATAGGAGATTTAGAAATTCTATAAAGAATACAAAGACATATCCGGGCGCTGACCTGAACTCGGACCACAATCCTCTGGTGGCATCCTTCAATCTTAGATTGAAGAAGTGTAATAAAGCACACGTAGACAACAAGTGGAGGTTCGAAAATTGTTGAATCCAGCAATAAAAGCAGAGATTAAGGAAGAGTTGAATCTGAGATTTAGGGATATACATGAAACAAGAGAAACCGGCCAGGTAGAGGCAACATGGAATCGGATCAGGGATGTAGTGAAGACGGTCAGTGAGAACAGATTAAAAGCAGATGGAATAGATAAGGGTAAGATTTGGATGACCGATGAAATTCTACAATTGATGGACCTTAGAAGCTCTTATAAAAACAAGAATATAGGAAAGTATCAACAAGTCCAACGCCAAATTAGAAATAAGATTAGAAAGGCGAAAGAAGTATGATACTTTGCTTCTAGAAAAGCTAGAAAAGAAAAATGCAGAAAATATTCACCACCAGACACTTGAGGATACCCTTGAGATTGCGATTGTTTTGGTGTTACGTATTCAGCATACTGTTTTATGGAGTTGAGGCTTGGACAATCACTGACACTATGTGCAAAAGAATACAGGCATTTGAGATGTGGGGACCTATCGTAGAATATTAAAGATACCCTGGACTGCTAAAGTGACCAATCACATTACAACGATTGAGTAAACAAACAGAAGTGTTAGAAACCATCAAAAGAAGAAAGCTGGAGTATCTCGGACATGTTATGAAAAACAAAAAATATTCACTATTTCAGATCATTATTCAGGGGAAGATTGAGGGAAAGCGCGGTCCGAGTCGACGCAAAACATCATGGCTCAAAAACCTGCGGCAATGGTTCGGGCAGAGTACTACGTCCTTATTCAGAAAAGCGGTTGATAAGGTTCAGCTCATGCTTTTGATTGTCGATGTTTTGGGAGGACAAAGCACTTGAAAAAGAAAAATTGAGAACACTATAAAGAGATGATAAATGGAATTATTGCGTCCCCAATGGGGTTTGCATTTTCTCCCTTCTCATCCTTTCCTACAACTCCTACTCTTTACCCGTTTGGACCAACATCTTAACGTCTCTTCCGAAAGACGGAACTATAAAGAGATGTATTAATGTATTAATAATTTTATTTGGTTACAACTTTGTATCGCGA
>NJRL01000169.1:98954-122551 GCA_003063815.1 Aphaenogaster rudis
AACACCCTGATGTTTATTATTTACTGGCGATTTAGGAAAAATTAAAATAATCAAATACTTAAAAAAAAGTATTACTCAAATGCATCTCACAAGTTTACCAAGAATTTTTTTTCAGTGCGGCAGGTTCTCACGTAACCCGCACGACTTGGGAGATTTAGTGAGCGTCGTCGTTAGGCCGATGATAATGCACCGGGGGCACGCGAGCTGCGACTAATTCGGGGAACGTCAGTTCTTTGGATTACGATAGATCCTTCATTATTTTTAGAATGATCTTTGATTTTATCGCGGCACAATTACTATTGAACGAGGGGTAAACCGCTGACCAAAATTGTGTACACCAATGCCTAGTAATGCTCAAAATTGGGCATTACTAAGCACACAAAGTACACAAAAGTACACTAAAAGTACACAATTTTTGGGCATTACTAGTGAATTTTTTATGTAATGCCCACTAATGTGCCCTAGTAATGCCCACTAATGCCCCAAATCTGTACACCGCAATGCCCTCAGCGGTTTACCCCTCGCTATTGAATTAAGAGAGTTGTGATGACAATGCTATGCTTGTAATCTCTCAATGTCTTCAACAATTTTCTGGAGAAATAAATGGTACAGACAGGTGAAAAATTAAATTAGATTTATAATTGAATATTATATGAATTAATATAATTGAATTACAAGTTATCGAAAAAAATTCATAAATTGTATAATAATTAATCGAAGATAGATTTAAATAGATAAAATTCTATAAAACGACGGAATAATTTATTAAATATTATCGAATAAATGTACGTCATGAAGAATACGTCTATAAATATAAGTAGCGATATATCGCTTTTGAGATCCAGTTACGTATTTCATGAATATATAAAATGTATTCTTCCTGCACGTTGTCGAATTTACCACAATTTCGCGAAAATTACGTTGAAAATCGAAGACTTTTCAGCGGTCGGAAAAATATTTAGGGAAAATATTTTTCCTAAAATCAACCATGAATCGTCGAGCGGTTCGTCCAATTCATAAATCAAAAGTAAAATATTTATATATCTTTAATCTCGCTATCGCATTCCATTCCAAATCAAGTTCCGTCAAATTATCTGTCGTGCAAACGGGATAAAACGCGTCACGTAACACAAAGGTGAACGCCTGTCCTCCCGTCGAGTAGGAGCGCGTGGCAGACGCGCGACGATATTTTGGCGGGAGAGTCGTAAAAATAGTGCCTCCGCGGTTTCCTTCCTTCAGCTACGGGACTATAATTAGCAGGTATTCCGCGTTTTACGTACGGCGGATACACGCGTATTCGCGCGAGCACGAGCGCGAGAGCGAGAGCGCGCGTGATCTCGCGTCGGGATAAGAAGATCAATCGGCCGCGTGCCGCAACGCGCGAGCGTGTCCGCCGCGCGAGACACCGGCCGCGAGACGCCGCGCCGCACCGCGCCGCGCCGATGCCGGGCCAATCGTTATCAACCAGCGTACACGAATCTCGCATTAGACGAGCCGAGTAGAGCCCCGTCTAGCCTTCCCGTCTTCCTCGAGGTCCCTACCATGCCGACCCTCCGCCACTAGGAATTCGTTATTCGAAGCGATACGGAGTGTCTCGTGACCTCGCTACTAGGACTTCGGGGCGTTTTAGGAACGACTTCTCAAAAAGAATCTTGAAGCACCTGGTGGTTTTCGGTTAACCGAAGTTAGAGACCATTTAATGATTAATTTGATTTTTTTAGCAATGTTAACAATATAAGAAATAAGTAAGCAAATTGAAAATAAATTTGTGTCTCGTGACCTCGCTACTAGAACTTCGGAGCGTTTTGGGAACGATTTCTTAAAAAGAATTTCGAAGCACCTGGTGGTTTTCGGTTAACCCAAGTTAGAGATCATTTAATGATTAATTTGATTTATTTAGCAATGTTAATAATATAAAAAATAAGTAAGCGAATTGAAAATAAATTTGTATCTCGTGACTTTTATTGAAAATCGTTCTTAATAATAAAGCTCTTTCATATAATGCTTTTAATTTAATATAATATATATAATATATATTAAAAATATAATATATATTATACTACTTTTAACAAAAATAATTGCTATATTTACAGATTTATTTATGTAAGTGAATTCAAAGGTGAAAATAATAATTACTAAGATATAAATACGATTTCTTTATAATTTATATTCAAGTAACAATATATTAGAGCTCGTTTATTACATTGAAAACTATTTATCTTCTTTATACACAATTAAATATGTAGGAATTTTCTACGAAAAGAAAATCTCTTTAATAAAGTGTTTTGCTCTCCTCGAAGATGCCTCACGATAATAAAATCATCGATTACTTCGGTCTTGTTTCGATTTTTATTTTTCACGGCGGTACGCGTGTCGTAGCGACGATGACGATGATCGCGACGACATCAATGATGACGACTGTACGACCCGGCCAACGGCGGGTACCGTCGAGACACAGCCGATCGGGCACAACAATGTCCGCGCGGCGCGTGCTCATAAAAATAGCATTTTCGCGGTTTCTCCCTCCTTACGGCTATACTTAGCCCCGGGCACCGGTGTCCCTCGGCGTAGTAAACAAATTTCAGGAGGGTCGACCCTCGTGTAACGAGAAGCGCCGTCCGTATATTCCTCACTCACTCGCCCGTCTATTTTTTCAGCGCGTGTCTTAAATATTTTTAGAGGCAGCGCTGTGAATTTTTGCCGTGTCGGTTCGTGAAAATATTCCACGTAGTATAATTATGTCATAACGCACGCGAAGCACAAGGCTATCCCAAATTCCCTATTCTTGATATTGGAGGCCGAATGAAGAGAGAATTGAAGAGAGTGGTTTCAATGTTCGCGCGTAAATTGCACTTTAAACAATGTATTTTAATGTTTTTTCGGAAATTTCGAAGTTGCGAGGTAATCTAGTGATTGAAAGTAAAAAGATAATAATCAAATTTCAAGATTACAGAGAAACTAAAGTACAGTTAATTTAGAATAGAGTTTATTTTAATAGTTATTTGGAGCTTAACAGCTACAGCCTCGATCTTCTCTACTCTACTCTACTCCTGTCTCTTATACACATCTAGATGTGTATAAGAGACAGGGATTGAACGGCCGCCTCGCGGATTCTCATCGCACGGCAGGGGGTAGCGGGAGCCACCACGGGGGCGGGGGTGGGCTTGCCCCTGCTTCTTCTCGTTGTTGCTCTTCTCGACGATCTCACGCACGCGACGACGGCCGCGCCGGTGGTACTCCAACCGTTGAATAGCGTCCACCCAGCCGACGCTACTACGCCCGTTCACCTGCCGTTGCGATCGCCCGATTATCCGTTCGCGCCGCGCCCGTTCCGGAGGGCGATCAAGCGCGCGTCCAGCCCTAACGACGTCGGTTCCGAAGGTCACGCGAATCAGGGAACTCTGGATCATCTTACATTTGCGACGCGCCTTTCACCTTCGTCCGCGCCGCCCTTGACGTCACCCCTGTCATTAACGTCGCCGTTATTGTTGACGCCGCCGCTGTCGTCGTCGTCGCCTCCGACGTTATCGAGACCGTCGCCGTCTTTAACGCCGCTGAATACCATCGTCGTCAGACATCAAGATCTTACCGTTCTGACGCCGAGTCGTGACAACGAGAACGAAGAGATCGCAGCGCGACGAGGAAGAGCGAAGCGAGTACCGATAAGCAAGAGATCGAAGCTGAAAGATCAACCCTCCCCAAACTTCATCGACCCTTGGCCGGGAGCATGGCGACGCGTTAACGAACACCCTCTGCAATCTCGCAAAGTGGAACCCGCGCCGTCAATCGATGAAGGGATTCGCCCTGCAGTCCAGACTTTCACTCCGCTGTTAGAGCCCGTCTTCAAGTTTGGGGAATCGATATTGCGTCCGGAGAGCTCCCTGCGAGATATCCTACTTCGCGAAAGTGCTTCGAAGACAACGGCGACGACGACGACGGCGGTGGCGACGAGAACGATCACGCGGAACATCACGTACCTCGGTGCGACTCAGCGAGCCGGAAGCACAGTGCCCGAGAAAAATGACGTCGAGAGAGTGATCGAGGACCGAGTGGAAGGTGATAAGAGCGGAAAGGAGTTGGTGCTCGTGGGAAACGAGGATAATGGTGCGGTCGTAGTTGGTGGTGGTAGTGTCATCGAGTGGACCACGACAACAGTCGCCGGGCCGATGTCATCGTCGCGGTCGGCGTTCTCCGGAGACGATGTGCAGGTGGCCGAGCGTGTAAGGGTGCGCGCGAGTTCTGAGCGAAGCTCATCAAAGGGCGTGGAAGACGACGAGGAGCAGGTGAAGGTCACCATCGCGCACGACAACGAAGATTCGTTTGCATCGTCGACGACGACGACGACGACGACGACGACGCAGCATCCACCACTGACTCAAGACACCTCTATGGAAGCACGTGAGTGTTAAATCGCTATTGGATAAACGTCTCGTTTAATGTTGAAAGAATAGAATGGTTCGTGAAATTATATTTTCGACAAATCGAAAAGAAAATTGCAGAAATAGAAAGTTTTTTTTCCGTACAGATCGAAATATATTACTTTATGGTGTATTGTTCAAAATTTCTTTACAATCTTATATATAATTGTCTATAGAAAATTTTAATATACAGAATAAATATACACGTTATGGAACCACATCCTTTGCACAGTGAGCGGACCATTTGTACTTGAAACAATTATAGGATCTCTAGATAATTTTGTAAATTGAATCCACCAATGAAAGTACAGCATTTTCGTATATTTATTGAACATTAAAATTATACACCTATATTGATGACGAGAGAAATATTAGAAACTTAAAATATCTACCAGATAGTGTAGACATTTAAAGAAATGCTTCTCTGATTGTTTCAAGTATTATAACCACGAATTTCTCTAATTGCTATACGCAAACTTTCGTCAGCAACAAGTTTTATAAAATATTTGCTCCGTTTGTTTATCACAAGTTAAAAACTAAAAACATGTTTCAAGACACTTTGAAAATCGCCATTCTATACGAAGCAATAAGGCGATCTCTCATGTGCTGATCCCTTAAATGCATCTGAATGAGACTCCGCGCGCATCCTTTCGCTGGTTTACCACTTCGCTAAAATCCCTCTGGATCACCGGTTCGCATGCGAATAGCACCATGTTCGTTTTGCCATGCTCGGGCTCGTGTTTACAGGAACCGCAGGATCTTCGGTCAGAGTTATTTTTAACTATTCCAACCGTGCGCGCGGGCCACCTTCCCCATTCCGGTCCTCCCTTGCGCTCCTTTTTTCGTTTTGTATCTTCTCGTGCATCACCTCACGCTACCTTTCGTTTACGACGACCAGAACAGAAATCGGAGCACTGCTCGCGTCCGTATTTTCGGCCGGACCGAAAGAAGAGAGGCAACTTCTTCGAATTTACTAATCTCTTTTTTCCCCTCTCTTTGTTTCATGTATCAGCCTTTTTTGCCTTTTCATGCTCTTTATCGTGAAAATGCTTTGTCTCTATGCGCCCATAGAGGATGATAGATTTTCAGATAGGCTTTGCGCTCGTTCGACACTTTATTCATTATATCCAATTAACTTTTAATAACGAAAGAATAAGAAATAATAGCTATATTTTTTAGAGGGGGGATCTATTTTTATAAAATCTTACAACTATTTTCCTTAAGTAAAATTTATTATAATTCATTGCATTCCTTGCTTCAAAATATGACATCGTTTCAGAACTACTATAATGGTTTCCTTTCCTGTAAAAGTTAATATTCTTTTATTATTAATACAACTTTCGATACTGCTATTAAGATCGGACTTTATATCAGCTTAGTAGTAAATGCAATTTTCGAGGTAAAGAGTGGAGGAAACTTTCCACAGAGTTAATCTGTTTTGCGCATAAGCGCGATGAATTTATCATGCGGCATCGCAGGTCAGATTAGGATTAAGATAAGTGTGCCATAAAGATTAGTGCGCCAATGAGAGAGATAGAAAGGAGAGTGAGTCGATACAGGACAGGGCCACACGGTTCGCGTGTTTTATCTCGTGCTTTTGATTACGTCTGGCTACGTACGCGAGTCGTGACTCCGCGTACAAATCAGTCGATTAGTTTTTTCGCGCGCCGGTCGAACGTGTACATCTTTCAATTTCCCTTACCCCTTTTATACCCTATCACGCCTGTCGCCTCTCCCCTCCCGCCACGTGCGAATTATATAGCGACCATAATGCCCGGCAACTACGGCGACGGGGACGACAATTGAATCCTCGTCACCAATAGCGACCATATAAGCTTAACTTTCGATTCACGTACGAGTTGCAAAGAACAAAGTTTGAGTAACTCATCGCAAAAGCAAGATCGATGTTTCCTTTACAAATTAACTGCAAAGACATTTCATACTTATTAGCAAAAGCTTAATTCGTCATAACGTTTTAGTTCTCGATCCATAATTTTAATAAGATACAAGGCGTTGTTTTATTTCGAGCTCTTCGTCATATTTATTTTATATTTTGGTTTCCGATAAATGTCAAATTAATAATTACCGAAAGTATACTGACACATTTTGCATCTAGGGCATCGTAAATGACAAAATAAAGTATGTTGCAATTTTTATTTATACCTATGAATATGGAATATATACCGTCGCGTTAATAATAATCCGTCTGAATAAGACCTACTGATGTTTGTCAACGAAATTTTACTTTTACGCCGGCCGATCCCCGCGTTGAAATGCACGCTGTCCGTACATTTGTATCATTACTTAACGCGTTTATTTCCGTGCTCCTGCAAGAGAGCGCAGAGTCGTCCTTCTCTTTTACGATCTAATTCGTGATCTGGACAGTTCCCAACGATGAGTTCTCGTGACTGCGCGATGCCCAGTATACCCGGTATAAGAGGAATGACTAAATGGTCTGAGTAACCGGTCAGGCATCCCAAAACTCGCGATTTATTTTCGTATCCCTAGAAAAGAACTGACGCACCGGTGGAGAGAAAGTACTGTTCTCGTTGTATGAATTCAAAGAAATACCCCGGCGAAGTAACGCGTATTCTCTACGAAAACCCGCCGAAAAGACTAATTTTAGCGATTACCACATTCTCTTTTCGTATATTATCATGTTAGGATTAGTATAATTAGCACGCGTCTTCCAGATTTGGTGAGAATCATTGAGTATCTCTTTAATATTTAATCAGTAACCTCCTTTTTTATATGAATCCACATCTCTTAGAAAAGATTAAAATTTTGCGATTTGATTACATATCTAAAAAAAATCGTCTAAATTAGAGAATTAGAGAATTATACGTTTTCGCGAAACGGTACATAGAAGGGCGAGAAATTTAACCGAGCGATCGACTGGGCAATTTCCATCGGTCCTTGGCTGGCTATGTCGCGCTCATGTTACGACGTATATCTCCGAGATTCGAGGCCGGTACGACGCGTTAAGGGTGGTGGCAATGGCAGCCGGTAGGTTACCGCAGAACAGGGCAAAGGGGGGCCCTGCGGGCGAAGAGCGAAAGGGCTTCGTCGCTATGGAAACCCTGGCTCTTCGACTACTGTGGGGTGCCTCAAGTTTTTTATGGCCCGAACGATCGTAGGGTCGAGACTCTAAAAATCGTTACACAGACCTAGATACTCGCCACCTCGCCCCCTCCCCCGCGAGACTCCGACGGCCGCCCTGTAACCCTCGCCACCCTTCCGGTCACGGACCTTACGCAACAGCGTTTCCGCGCTGCGTTATTTCGCTAATTGCTATCGAACAATCTTTTACGGGCATCGCATGTCAGTTTTGACTATTCTGCGTTAAGGCGTTTAATCTCGTGTCTCGTTCGCTCCGTTGCGACTGTTTAACCGAGAGATATCTAAAAATGATTCATTTTTAGCAAGAATTAGATGCGATTATTTTTTGCGACAGCGCAGCAACTTCTTATCTTATTAGACTTCGGCATTTCGATAAAATATGCACATCATCGCGTTATTTTAGCTCTATGATTATCTCGTAAGAGCCTTGATTATTCTTGCTACAGAGAGTTTTAAGAATAACTTAGCATATTTTTTAATTATATACGCATTCTAACAATAAATTTACAATAAGCGTGACGAAGTAGATAAATATATAACTTTTATCTCGTTTTTAATCGAATATGTGACATAAAAAACTTGTAACATTTTAACAAATTTTTTAGTTTTTTTGCGGTGTAAAATTTACAATAACTTTTATAAAACATTTTTAGTTCTATATATTCTTCCACAACATTCCACTCTTCGTCAATATGAGAGTCGAGCGTAGCAGACTAAGTTTGAATTAATGATTACTCTTATATAACTGAAATTTGAATTGTTTTCTAAATTCTCAAATCAATTTCTTATTATTTACTAAGTGTTAGTAAATTTTTCTTTGAGTCATTCTCTTTTATATGCTCTGCTCTTCGTGTACGTAGAGGACGTTCGCAGACCGACAGAGCTCGCGATAGGTCGGTCGTATTTGCGCGCGGCGATGGGCAGAAAGGGCAGGAGGAGCGATGTAAAGCCCCTGGTGCTCTTGGCACCCTCCACGACGGCTCCTAGCGAAGGGAGTGGCGCGACGAAGGGGGTGATAGCGAAGTACAAGCGAGCGAGCGAGTTCACTTCGAACTATAAAGTATTGACTCGCCCCGTTGTATGGAGAGCACTGTAAGCACCGTGTCTATAATGTTGGCAGACGGCTCTCGGGACTCGCCTCCGTCCGGAAGGAATAACGCGACTTCCGGGAGCGAGGAAGTAAATTTCACCGTGCAACCATCCGAACCGCGGAGCTTTACCGGAGAAACCTGAATACGTAAAATACCGCTTACGAAAGATCATGACGCGCATTTTAACTTTGACAGCCTTAGTCCTGGTTAGTTCCAAATTTAGAAAAAAAAATCGCTTTCTTACTACGCTCATAATAATTTTGTATTTTTATCATTTATAATTGACACATCGGTTATTTTTATTTAGTCTCGTATTAATTGTTTAATACAAAAAATCGCGATATGAGAATAGGAGAAGATTTCGTAGGAATAGATATATAGATGCGGGAGGTGTCAATTACGATTGCTCCGATTTTTCCGTCATAACGGGAACTCTATTGTTGCACCTTCCGCAACAAAACGCGAACGCCGGAAAGTTAAGTATTCGGATATTGACAGCTTCTCCGTGTGGCACGGCAATTACACGCGGCGGTAGTTTTGAGAGAATACAGAGACGCGCGAACGACCGACAGACTAAACAAAAATAACCGATCGCGGCGTGTTCGTCGCATATGCACGTGCAAAGGACGTCTGGCTGTGTGTGCAGTATCAGGCGGTGAAGTAGCGGAAGTATATGGCGCGCTGTAAACAACTGGGAGACCTAACCGGGCTTATCGGGCTATCCATATTTATCGTCGATACTGTGATATTAATACTATCCTCGAACGTATAGTTAAAGTATCGAGGAACTGTCAATGCTGCAGGAAGCAGTTTCGAGATTGTTTATCGAAGAGATATTTTTCATCCTGTCGATTAACGTAAGGTGACGTAGCGTGTTAACAATGGCTCTGGTTGCTAATTCCGAAAGAAACGATTAGATCAGCTTTTTCCCGAGCGAATCGCTTTGTAAGCTGAACGCAATCTGATATATTGATCCGTATCCGTGCTCCATATTTATCGCTAAATACGGCTGCCTATAATTTTTAGAACGCGATAATATTTAGCAGTACGAATAATTATATAACTGAGAAAATCAACTTTTTAAGGTAATATAATAATTATTTTTGCTGCACACATTTTTCAATTTTGTATTTATGTTTTATAATAATTACTATAATTTATCGTTTAATGCGCTTCCTGCGACTGGCATTTCGCTCGAATATATTGAATTTTTATGCGTCTATATTATTAAACGAATTCTCTCTATTTTTTTATATCTATGATATACTTCAGTATTTTGCTCAAAGTGTCGCTTTATTCATGTAGAATCAATTTCAAATGATGTTCCGCAAAAATGAGGAGGAGTGCCTGTCACATTAATTCCGCGACGTGTTCTCTTCGAGCAGAAGTGACATTTTCGTGGCATCGATTCGTGCCACGCATTCGTAATTATATCACCGAGTAAATATTCCACCGCGCATCGAAATTAACCAGGCGAAATGTATGATTTTTAATGTAATATGACCGAATGAAGATAATGTCCATATTAGTACAATATTTTTTAGAGCATCGGGTTATTTTTACATTATCTATTAGCAGCACTTTCTGAAAAGGAAACCATTTTTAATTTATAATCAATTGTTGATACGAACAGTAGAAGTATATTTTTATCCATTTTGCTGAACTCTATATTTTCAAAAACATATCGCGGTGATAAATATAGAGCACGCGAATAAATTATGCATTTTATTGCAATTACTGACGGATTTATCGAAGATTTAACTCCGAGCTGGAAATCTACTGGAAACATTCTGCTTTATGAGAATATATTCTATTAAGATTGATTATAACTGATCAGTGAAACAGGGAGAAACTCTGTCGGAAATTTTTGAAGCGTAATCTTTCTCGTATCGCATGCGTTCTATATCATCGACATTTTGTTCTTTTGAGAGGCGCGAAGCCGGTTGACATTGACACGTGTCAAATCAATGTTAGGAGAACAAGACATGATCTGTCAGCGCTGATATGGAAGAAACAATAGCTCGACCAAGCGACGATGAAACGCGAGGAAAGGGAAGCGCGTGTACGCTGCTCTCGTTTGCAACTCTGACGAATGTCAGCGCGCTGTTCACATGCGTCATTCCGACGCATTGGTTCCCAAACTGCAGATGTATCCTCTGAAAAGGAGAATAGGAATATAGAAAGATTCCAAACGAAGTGAGAGAACGTTTAATTGACAGAAAAAACGTGCAAAAATTAAGGGAAATAAAGTTCTTGCGTTTGTGTAACTTTGATTCTTTCATGATTCGCGCGTAAAAATGTAAGATTAATCATATTTTTCCCTTTATGGAATATATTACAGAGTAATTAAATAGAAAAATGATAACTATATTCCTTTTAACTAATAAAATTGCAGATAAAGATTATAAAAGATGTTAGAAATAAATCAATACGATTATTTTATTGTTCAATACGTTTACGTCCAGTTGAATTCTATTGAATTATGCATAAAAACTTGTGTTATATATATAACGCATACATGATTGATGAGAGCTGAATAAATGTGTCAAGGTTTTCACGATATTGAAATTGAGCGAGAGACTGGAAAGTTTGGGAATCCCTGCTCCGGAATGCTGCATGATATTACGCATCGGTTAAACTCGCGTCGTGACAGATACAATAATAAACTATAATTATCGCGGAAAATCAAAGTATTAAAAGATTACATTTATTTTGCATTTATGCGGTATAAGCTTTTAAATAGGACAGGTATCAATTAGTTTGTTTGTCCCTGCATACGTTGTGTTCCATATATAACATTTTGAAAACGATATTTCTTGTTTCTTAATCGTACCATTTATATTGAAATACAATTCTTATATTTGTTACAATTAATAAAAAGAAGATAGAAAAGATTGGACATATAAAATGAAGGTAATTATTCCGAACCACGGCTCCACCTCCAAATGGGCTGAAAATTTTTGTAATGGCTTCTTATGGTTAGAGAGAGTAATGTAAATAACAATTTTTAGTCGGGGGAAGTACAAGAAAAAATGAATTATAACACATAGAAGAATTTTTAGATACGTGGGATATGATTATATCTAATTTTCGCGAACTTATTAAATAGGAAACTTTCTACACATACGTCTACTTAAACTTCGCTATAAATCACAAGCATTTTCCTGGGATTAAATGAAATGCGATGTGATAAAATGAGTATAGAGTTGGCTTGGGGATTGTTTTGTTATGTGTCAGAGAAGGATACGCGAGTGTGAAAGCGAGCGCGGCGAGCGCGGCGAGCGTGGCGAAATAGCTGGCCGTCCGTCCACGCACGTCTGGTCCTCGTCTGCTCGGCCAAGGTCCTTGAACGAAGGTCTATTCTAAAAAAGCTGCACAATTGGATAACCAATCAGCCAGACAGTATCGTATATCAAAGAGCATGACGAAACGGAATTTACAGACCGTTTATTGTTCCGTTGTGTTGCGATGATTGCGATGATTACGTTATACGTATATATAGAATGCTCCGTTAAAATCTATTCATTTTGTCGCGCATACATTATTCGACAGAGGAACAATTTTAAAACTGCATTAATACGAAAAAGTTAACTTTAAACATAGAATCGTGTACAGTGTAATATGTAACGTCAAAGAGAGAAAAATTATCAATTTCAAAATTGATAATTTTTTTTTGTTAGAAGCTATAAAGTAAAATGAAAGTCGTATAGCCATAAAAAAATCATTTGTATATAGGATATTCTTTACGATTGAATAATATTTATATATATAGGCTTGAGACGAAATTTATTGACGCTGACCAATTAATATGCGAGAATCGAAGATGAGTCTACGTGCCGTGCGTAGCGATGTAACTCGTTAAAATTGTGGCGACTGACGCAACGCGTATGCGTATAGTAGACCTTGAGCCACTATTACACCGGCTGTTTATGTCGTTATGCAATCGAGACGGCTTAGTCTGCGCGTACGGAGTTTAACGTAGTAAATAATGCTTTCCACCCGTTACCCCCACACGCTCGTAAATCCGCATCGGCATTTAAACGACGCTTTGGCATTTAAACTCCTTACACTTGCGAGTTGCGACTTTCACGGAATTCTTTTGCAAGACGCGGTAATTAATGACGCGTGTAATGAGGAGTCACGCCTCGTCGCGTAACATTGCAGCCTTGGTTTCGTTAAACCGTGAATATAACGATGCAAATTACATTTGTTTACGTTAAAATAGTAACTCTATTACGTGCGATTTATATCGAAATAGTAACTGCATTAAATATGATTTACATTAAAATCACGAAACCAGTTATACATTCCACTGACATGTAACATTTATTGGCATACAAATTGACGTCATAGCGAAACACTACTGGTGATTTCGAGATAAATACACGTAGATATTTATGCTTCTAAATATTTCGAAAAATTAAATTTAGAAAAAAATAGTCGAAATTATCTCGCATATAATTTATGTGCACGATCTTTCATATAATTATTATGCAACAATCATTAGTTACAATGAATGAAACGCTATCGTGTCGCTTTCATAATTAGTGTAAAATTGCATAATTAAAGTAAAATTTGATAAGATAATTTAATAAACAAATAAAAATTAAGCGAGATAATATAATTTTTTTAATTCCAATGGTAAGATAAAAATATTAAATATAAGTTTCATTATAAAGTTCATTTTACGTATGGAATGTTAGGCTGTCTGCGTATCACGTGTTACAGAAACCTAGCGACGTCGCGCTATTTTTCCAGGAGAAATTCGCGTAATTACCATCGACATATAGAATGGACTGCGCGTTACGATAGACAAACGCGCACAGGCTGTAGAGAGAGAGGTACTACATAGGAGGACTATGTTTGTCTCTTTTGCTATCATCTCATTGGAGATTTTGTCCCCTCCAAAATTCTCGCAGTAACGTAGCGTTGAACTCGGCACCTATCGATCTTATCATCCGTAACAGCCGTAACTATCGAAATAATCCGATACTTGATCACATATTCAAAGACAATGGTTTTATATTGTTTTTTGTGTAAAACTAAACAGTAGAATAATATGTGAACTATTCAAAGACAATGGTTTTATATTGTTTTTTGTGTAAAACTAAACAGTAGAATAATATGTGAACTATTTCATAGAAAAATTATGCGCGAGGTTTGCAACTTTATTTCGACGGCCCTACAAGAAAAGAGACAAACATAGTCCTCCTATGTAGTACCTCTCTTTCTACAGCCTGTGCGCGTTTGTCTATCGCAACGCGACGCGCAGTCCATTCTATATGTCGATAGTAATTACGCGTGGAAAGGGAGCGGCAAGAAGATTCTCTCGCGGAATGGCGATCGCGCGGGATAGAGCCTCATTCTCCGCGACGTCGTCTTCGAGATGCACGCCATCGTGCATCGCGCCGCACCGGCGGTCGGTAGACGCTCATGGCTGGCAGTCTGTAGTCGATAGTCGGTAGGTAGGGAACTGGTGGTCGTGATGCTGATGAGATCCGGGACCGGTCCTAGCGAGCCCTGCGAGATCGCTAATTTCGATCCAATTCACGCTCGAGTGACTACGCCCGTTTTTCCGATCTCTATCTCCGCTGATTTATCGCGTTCGACCGCTCGGTATGCGATCGGCGTTTCTCTCTACCTTCCTCCGTTTTTCTTTTCCTTTTTTTTCGCCTTCGTGCACAGCCTCCGCAGTCGGAGACGACGGAGACTTCGGTTTCGCTCCTCGAGACGATGACGCGCGCGCGCGTGTGCGCGGGAACAGGAATCGCCGGGGCGCGCCTCGTATTTACATTCCGCGGCCGCACTTTCAGTTTTTCCTCTTGCAATCGCGACGCTCCCGCGTGCCTCGCCACGATTTGTCAGCGGGGAATTGCACCGTGTTGACTTTACGTAGAGGCGCATATTCCAAAGGTTCGAGCATAAAGATGCAGGGAATAGTACGTTCTGTTTCTTACTTTTCCAACGTTACTTCCACGAGACCGTAATTTTCTTAAGGAAAAAGATGTATCAATTAGGGAAATATTTTTTTCTCTTAGGCCTGTCGCTATATTTGATTAACTATTACATCTCACAAGTTGCTCCCAGCCAGGAGTAAGTCTCGTTTATTGTGTGAAAGATCACAATTAAAATTGCAGAGAATTCGGAGAGAAGAAATTACATACTGTATTATTGTTTCACTAGCCTACTTTATAGGTCTACTTTATAGGTCTACTTTATAGGTTTTAATAGTCTACTTTATGTTTCACAAACGTTACGTCGCATTATCTCGGTATTATGATATTCATCGCCGTCGACGGAAACGCGACTGTCTCGCGAGCATCCCGTGCAAGACTACTTGACGTTTAGTGCGAACGTCTATCCGCCGGCCAAGGACGCACTTGTCGACGGCGCGACGCGTAACACCTAGCGCGATAGAGTTACGCGCCGCTAATGTGTGTCACGCGTACGTCGATTGCGTCACGTCAGCCTCGTCGGGGCCGACCCGTCTTCGTCGTCGGCGGCGCGTTGTCGCGGCAGCGATCCGTCCAGACCGAGGTAATCGGTGTCAAGTGCCAAAGGAACGGAACAGTCCCGGAAATTACGATTAATCGCACGGTCATTGTGCGTACAGATGTTCGACGCTCCGACACGCGTAAATCAATCTTCGTCTTTTATCCGCGAAAATTGCATGTAATACATTTCAGGGTGACAAGATTGTACGTAATACATGTTAGGGGGGCATGATTAGGGGGCTTTCTCAATTAAATTGTAGTAGTGTTATAGAATCGTTTAGTCCTCGTATTGCTATGTTTTTTCGAAAGTGCAGTCTCTGCGTATAACGCGATATGAAGTGCTTTATGAATTTATTTTCATACTTAAATAGTTTGCTATAAATAGAAGAACAGACCTACTAGGCTATTATCTGTTATTCATTTAATCAGTGTTCTTGAAGAGGTTCTGTCTTCATTATTTTTTTGAAACTATATTTTTATATTTATGACGTATATAAAATTTATGTGTTTAGTTTATATTAAGTTTATATTTATGACGTATACAGAGAAAAAACACGTATTCTGTGACAGATTTGCCAATACCTGTTAAATAATTCTGTTATTTAATTTTCCATGAAAAAATTTAGTCTTTTAGAAAATATCGATTCAACTCCAAAATTCCATCTAATTTATTTAGAAAAAGCGCAAGTTCTCTTTGGAATGGAATTAAATGGATTAGAATGGAATTGTTTCTGAAAAATTCTCAGTGATAAGATATAAAAGATATATTCCCGAGAAAATGTTATCTTTCGTCTAGATCTTTTTTAAAGTCTGCGCGAGACGTCATCGTAAGACGTGATGTATCGTTTCCTACGCGGAGAGCAATAGAATAACAATTGAATCTATAACAATCACTCGTATACAATCATTCGTGACACATTCATCATGTCGACATACATATATTTTTGTCTCACGTTGAAATTTCGAAAATTTTCTTACGATAGAAAAAAAACATGTATCCTTTAAGTATATTTGCTGTTGCTAATAGCGAACCGATCTATAGAGCTTTCATCCGCGAAAGATAAGTTAGGATGCACACGTGCGCCGAACGCAGTGGACGCGTATAGCTAAACCGGACTAGTCTCGCCTAGACACCCGACAGACTCGCGCACTTTGCACAATAGTAGGAAGCGCTAAAAATAATCCACCCCGGCTCCACCGCGTTCTGGCCTTGGCCAGCTTCGGTCCTCGCAACCTGACCGGCACTCTCCTCCTTCTCCTCCTCCTCTCGTACACTCCACCTACGCATTCCCGCACGTGGACAGCCGCTGCGTGGGCGCGGATCGTTTTTTAGCCTTCCTCGCCGCGGCAGATTGATTAAAAGTTTGCTCCTTTCTTTCACCGCCTCGCCCGCTCTCGCCGCGGTCCCCGCTTAACTCTTTACTTGGCGGAGATAGAACGGAAACTGAAAGAAATTTGGCTTTAACTCTGTCCCGCGTTGTGACGAAACACGGCTTGGAGGATGACTAAAAATATAGCGAATGTGTCGCTTCTGCGTCGCACTTTAAATTGTTTCGTGCGTTAGATATGTAAATGTCCACTTTCCATATTTGAAGAGTTTTACGGAATGTTATTAACAGAAGCTCATTAAAGCTTACAGCGTTAGCAATTATAAAATTATGTAGACTTGAATTTAAACAGTATAGTCAATAGAATTTTTACAATTGCAGAAAACGAAAAATAGAGGTGAATTGTATAAGATACATTGGCGAATTAGTTTATTTTTTCGTTTCTTTATTACATTATAATGTGCAAAGATTGCATTCTCTGCGTAAAATTAATCAGAATTTACGAAGCTTGCGAGAGTTTCACCAAGGAGCCGATATCTCAGTAAACGTAGGATAAACCGAGTACCGTTAAGGACGTTCCGTAGTATTATGCCAACTTCGACGACCATAGATCGTCGTTGAAGAGCGATCATTAAAGATGTTTTAACGAGGAGTCTCGCAGACGGGACAATAGCGGCAGGAATCACGAGGGCCGCCATCTCCTCCCCCCCCCCTCTTTAGATCTCTATTGGATGCATGCGAGAGTCCGCGTCCCGACTCTCCGTCTGCGTGGGTCTCGCTCGGTGCATTCGTCGCAGACTCTGGGAGGGAGACATTAAACCCTTTGCCGCGTGATTTAGTTGACAAAGTAGCGCGTTACAGTCGCTCGCAGAGACGGTACCGGCTCTAGCCCGGGCCCGCAATGCCGGGTCTTTCGTGGCAACCTACGAACATCGCCGTGACAAACACGTCGCGAGAAACACGACCCCGCCAGGCTATTTTAAAATAAAAAAGTCATTGTTTAAGCGTCTTTTGGAATCCGATATCCGTATTAGTGTTTAGTCTGGCGTCGCGTTTCACCGGGTTGCAGACGCGCCGCGCCGCGCCGGCTCGTACTGCACGTGCCATTTTCTCGATTTTACTTCTCCCATCTCGCTTGTCCGCGACCCGTCTTCGTCGTGCAATCGCCGCCGCGTCGAAAATTTTGCAATCAGGCATTAATTAAACATTCTTGTGATTGGCATTCTCCGTAAGACGGAAATTCTCGCTGCTATTCGCTCTCTTGAAACATGAATCTTGCTCGCTTATACATAACTTACAAAATATTTGCGGCTCGACGGTTTTATCCGCGAATAATTGATTCGAGATCATATCCGAATCTATCGGAGAAGCGGGCATTAAATTAAAAACGGTAGCGCGATAGAACATGTGAAATGTCACCAAAGAATTTATGAAAGTAACACCGTGCGAATTCTTGAATCGTCGTTATATAAGTCTTTCACGAGTTGCTTTCACGAATTAACATTTTCGAAATCGAAGGACACTTACGAGTCTCGTTTTTCGGTTTCCTGCGAAGATAATGAGCAGCGAAATCGTGCTAGATCGGCGTAGTCTACCTAACGCAGTCCCTAACTCGTAGATCACGACGGCGGCGTATTGTCTCTCCCTCTTGCTCGTTACCATCCGCGCCTATTATCCGATTCTATTTTCCAATCTATCCTCGTACGAGGCGCACCTTGTCTCGTCCAGGCTGCCGCTAGTCTTCTTCTCCAAGTGAATGCGGAGCGATGCGCTCTTTGTCTCGCGGCACTTCAAATAGGCGGCACTCGAGACTCGGCACAAAGAACGGCGAACCCGTACGGCGTGATAACAGAGAGCAAGAAAGCTCAAGATAAGACCGAGGACCCTCGCAGCCGCGCCGCTCTACGTCGGCTCATTCCCAGGGGAATATACACGCACGGTACGTTGTCGATAGTTCGTGTGTTAGCTTAATTGAATCTCAGAATCGTCGTACTACCATATATAGCGACTTTCCTTATCATTCTAATATTACATAAAGTTTCAAGAATTTTATCCAATCCTTCGACATTATCATCATTTCTGCCGAGTACGGATAAATTAATTTTTAAAGACTGAAGATGCTAAAGAGGCAAGCACAGACGTTTTCCAAGGAATCGCAAGTACGAGTAAAAAATATTAATATACAAATATATTTTTGTCGAGCGAGCCCTCTTTGATTCCTCTTTTCACCATCCCCAGCTCGAACAATCGCAGACTCGTCCTTCCTATCGCGATGCACGCGATACTCGTGGATGCACTCGGCGAAGCCGCGGAGTGCATACGCTGCGCGCATATACACAGCATCGTGCGCTCGTAGCGAACGGGAGAGACAGAGAGGGAGAGTCGTTCAAACGAGGGGCCCGCAGCGCCTGGGCTCTGGGCCTCGTCGCGTGTTTTTGCCCCCCGTCTGGCCCCCACCGCGGCTCATCGTTTTTTGTCTGGTGCACCGCATGCTCTGCACAGCTCACCTCGCCTCCTCCTCACCTCGGTCGACGTACCAACTCCTCCACCGCCCCCCCCCTCCCCCTTCTCTCTCTGTCAATCTCTCGTCGTGCCCGCTCTCGCTCTCGCTCTCAATCAGGGCCGGTGTGAGTAGGCACGCTCGTGATGCTCCGTTTGCAAAGCGTCGATGCTGAATATTTTCGATATGACGAGATCTTACCTTCGCTTCGTAGCAAAAACACTTAAACATTTCTTTTGTGGAATATAAATCGCGAATGTATGCGCACGGTACGTTTTTACAATTTGTATTAATCCGATTTTTGCTCGCAAAAAGAATCGAGAGTTTTTATGTCACAATTGAGAGATACAGGCTTTTAAAGTCTTCTCCAAGAAAAAGAGTGCGAAATTTATGAATTATGCGAATTTTTTCAGTTTAAGTTTGCAAGAGTTCCAGCAAGAGTCGTATCTCTGAATCCCGAGTAAATGTTTTCAGCAAATGTTTTCTTGGAATTTTCTCTTTCTATCAAGAAGAATCTTATGTAAATTTGAAGAGACATCGGAACGTGAAGCTATTTTTTGAAATTGCCGAAATTGGAATTAAAGAAATGTTTTTTTTCAAGTTATTTTTTCATTTCGGACTTACACGATTTGTATGGCAACTTTTCTAAAAAAAAACTTCACCAGTACGAAGATAACTTGATAATGATAGCATTACCGGTTTTTTTTTGCTTAATTTGACAGAACCATTTTTAATTTTATTAAGGAACTCTAGAACTCTAGGGGTGCGTTCAGAACTGTAACAAAAATTTAATTTAAAAAAAAATGAGGTGCTAACTTCACACAGGTAGTTCTCCCGCATAACCAAGTGAGAAAAATACCTCGTCTAATTCTTGCAATTTCTCGCTCTACAAACTGAATCGCCGATCTGGCGAACGTTCGCGCCGTCCCTGCTCTCAATCTCGTCGTCATCGGTCCTTCGCCGCGCCGCATCCGGGCGGTATCTCCCCGAGCCGAGACACGCGCACGGACGCGCGTGTCCCTGCCGCGCGGTAGAGGAGGAGAACAAGGAAGCGATGGAGGCCGTGAGCCGTCGGACGAAGCCGGAGACCCAAGCTGTTCCGCAGTCGCTAGCGAGAGGTGATGGTCGGGGGAGAAGTACGGGGGGGGAGGAAGATGCGGTCGTTCGATCTCGGTGCACCTGCCGGCGTTGACGTTCGCGATGCCGAACGGCGATTCGCGATCAGACTGCTTGTAGTACGATGTCGATGCACAGAAAGGATCGCGATCCTGCGGTGGAAATGATTCAATTCCTTTTCGCAACCCAAGTCTGCCATAATTTCTCGTTGGTTTTTAACGCGTTAAATCCGTCGATTTTGATTAATCGTTTAGTAGCACGTGTAAAAATTGTACATAAAGAATTTTAGTTAAAGTACATTGTCGTTATCTTTTAACGGTTGAATTAATTTTTGAACATTGATTTTTTCTGGAAAACTTTTAATATGTTTAAGAATTAGATATTGTAAGATTTAAGAAGAGATTGTTCACTACTAAAATTATTTTATATATGATTTAATGTTAATAAATTTCAAAAATAGACATTTATATGCCATTAGTGAATTAATTACCTCTCTATTAATGGTACGTGTGACTTGTTAGATATATGATTAGATGATATGATATATGATGACAGTTGAGCACATATTACGGGAACCTTAAAGGAAATTCTTGCATAATGCCAGAAGAGAACAGAATCCTGGCTTTTCTATATCTAGCACCTCGTTCGGAATCAAATTCAAATGTATCGTGTAATCAGACACTAATTATTGACCAATTAGCCGCTTTAACGATAGATAAATTTATTACCACGTGCCGCAACGTGTGCGTATGTTTCATGGTTTATGTGCATTTAACTGCGTTCTGATGAAATGATATTACATGATTGATAACACGATGCGCGCATGATGTTCATTTCACGAAGCGCATCTTTACAAGCACGATTACGCTCGCGAGTCCTTGACAGTAGCGAGGTTGCAGAAAATGACATCTAATCGTTTCCACGTGTCGATGATTTGTGTGCCGACTCGACAAACCGTACACAGGGCATTACTCGCGTCACGATCGTTTAAGTTTTAACAAAGTCCTGACACTGCACACGTCTCGAAGAGATAGACGACATGTCTTAACGCTTTTATATAGTTCACTTATGTAAGTAAAAAGTTATTCGGATTATCATTTAACATATTCTGTTATTTAACATATTCATTTATGATATATAGTGCGTTATTAAAAATTGATAATTAAAGTAGTAATAAAATTAATAAAATAATAATTTTAACGTGTATATTTATACAATTTAAACATGTTACATAATGGAGCATACGCTGAGAAAAGGAAACAATTGATATATTCAATTCTTATAACTTGAATTTTTTAAATAATTGTAATTAAATATATAATATATATAGCAATTATATATAAATCTTTAATTGCAATTAATTCAAAACTTTAAGTTATTATAAGGATTGAACACCAATGTTTTTTTTTATATATTTTGTACGCACACACATTATTTTAAAAAATGATGAAATAACATGACGCGGAAAAATGTAAATATTCCAGGCAGATCAATATTCCTTTGAGTGTCAATAATCATAACTCAGAAAGTTTTTTACATCCTTTAAATAATTCATTTTCGCATTAACGATAATCTTATCTCTCTGGCTTCGCCATTAAGAAAAATCGCGGCAGTTGCGACACATGGAACAGATAAATGCGAAAATTACGGAGACTGACGTACGACGAAGTTTCCGTATTGAAATTATTGACCAATCGCGGTGTCCGATTTCCGGTTGCAGTGGGTGCGAGCGGCTACATCGTCTCGGCGGCGCTCGTGCTGATAGTCGGCGCACTGGTGGGTGTCCTGGCGACGATATCGCGTCATCTTCATCATCGTCGGCTGTTGGTGCATGAGCCGGTTCCTCCCGGCTCTGCTTCGTCCGCTTCTGCCTCGATTCTCCACCACCATCATCGGCATCATCATCATCGTCACCGTCATCGTCGTGAGGAGCCACCGCCGCCGCCGTTACAACGGTGTCTTCTGCTACAGGATCATTATCGTTATCCTGATACACCCGTGAGTACCCATCTTGATCATCGAGGATGCGTGAAGCTTTGAGAAATTAAACAAAGTTCTGAGTTCTACAAAGAATGTGGAAACTCAATTTCACCAACGCCAATAATATACGCCGATATACATCGTGACATCGATATATGTATACGGTTAAAGGGACGAAAAATAACTCAATCAAGAGGCATTTATTTCTATACACCATCACGTGTGCTTTTGAAATATCTAATATTAGAGAACATTAAGACGTATTTATTACGATAACAAGGAGAATTAACAGTAAATTGCGTCACTGATTGATTTATATGCGGATTATCACATATATCTCGAAGCTGTTCGAAATAAAAGCGAAGCACACTTCCGCATATTCGTTGAAACTGTATACGTAGTACTAATTTTAGCAGACTTGACCGAGTTCGTCGAATAGCTTCTTTACAAATAACGGCTCGAACGAAACGCGTCGCAACGAACGCCGTATCGCATTCTTCCCCGGAACAATTCTCTTTCTCATTACTTTCTGTCGCATTTCGCTGAACAATCGCCGGTCTCATTACACATTCCTGATATCGCGCGTCACGAGTCCAAAAGGCACAACGCGCTATCGTCAGCGCCTTTTTTTTTCTCTTTCTCGTCAGGCAATAGATGCGCCGTTGTCGTTACGGACGCGGTAACAGGCAACGGAGAGTTACGGCGGAGGTCAGAAGGGGGGAAAAAGGAAGCGCGATTTCCCATCCAGCGGAGGTGGTTATCGGCGACGTTGTCGACCTTCGGCGAGATTATTACACGATTCGCGGAACGTCGAAGGCTATCTAGGAAAAAGCTCCCGATATCTAATCTCGACGGCCGGCCGGCCGGCTTGGTCGCAGCACAGCTGCATCTATCCGGCGCGTTTTTTCTTTCTTCTTTTTCCTGTCCCTCCGTTCGCCCAGAAAAACGGACCGTTGGTACGAGCGTTGGCTCGTGGCCGCGCATAACTTCTCGTTCTTCCACTTTTTCTTCCGTTCCTGCGTCCTGATTCAATAATTTCAAACGCGCGATAACGCGCGACAACGAGGGCGAATCTAGGACGAGCATGATTCACAAGACTCCTGCACCTGCATCCGTAATCGATAGTATTATAGTTTCGCTGCGCGAATGTTCAGATAAAGACCTTGCGGAGCGCCGATATACTGAGTTGCACAAAGTAAATCCTTCGCACGTAATTTAATGCGATGTAATTCGTTAATAACATTTAATCTTCGCTCTCGTTGAACCTATTTTTTAAGATACTAATGGCCATTTCTACCAATGCAGATTAACTTTAATCTCAGTTTAACTTACTCTTTATCTTTTTCTAATTCTTAGAACTAGAAAAAGATGAAGAGTGAATTAAACTGAGATTAAAGTTAATCTGCATTGGTAGAAATGGACATAACTCGGAGAAACTCTCGATCTCGAAAAACCTGACGAAATAATTTTATATGTGATAAATTTTTAAGTCGACCCAACTGGCAAGAGATGGTATTCTATTAATTACCACGTATCAACCATACGGATTG